>JAOTRI020143588.1:0-10620 GCA_028564885.2 Zoanthus sanctaehelenae
AGCGTAATCCCGAATGGAAAAGAATTTTGTGCACGAAACCCCATCGGTTTGTAAACAATAGAATCAACAACATAATTTACTGCCTGTCAAAAATAGGGCGGACATGGTTGGCACAGTTGGTTAGATCTTTGCTTTCCAACCAAAAGGCCCCCAGTTCGATCCCGGCACTTTGTCGAGATTTCAATATTTGTGTGGCCTTCTTTTCTGCCTAAGCCAACTCAGCTTTTCATCCTCCCGGGGTACCAGCGTCTGCTGGGAGCTAACCTGTGATGGATTAATGTCCAGGGGAAGTCAAAGACACTCGTCCACTTAACACTACAGAAACCGGAGATAAGCGCCTGCTCCATGGGCCACTTGGCTCGAAAGGATTTAGCTAAAAATAGGGCACAACCCTTGAATCGGATCGTGGTTTAAATTTTTAAAATGCTCATCATATCTCTCTATATTCAGATTGATTTGAGTGTGTGTCAATTTCCTCACGAGTACCGTCTTGTTAGTGTTGTTAGCCATATTGGACGAAGTTCGTCATCAGGTATGCAAGCCAGAACATACTATGAGGTCGTGATAAATGTTGCAAGTTATAGAGCTTTCAAATATCTTTTTTATGTGTCTAAAATCGTTTCGAAAAATGGAACTGTTTTTACATTCTTCCTTACTTTTCAAAGCTATCAATGCACACAAATAACTTAAGGCGTCGTTGGAGTTTGAACCCATAACTATCCGGAAATCGGGAACGTAATACTACCTACGAGGCACTAAGTAACGTTATTTTTTTAAAGAATATCCTCTTTTTTTTAGTTAAAAGACCCAGGTACAGAAGTTTTATCATGGGTGACAAATTACTCCTTAATTTCATCATTAATTTATAGTTTCACATGTGAAATTTCAAAATTGCCATGGCAACCGTTTCTGCGCAACCAAAATGGCGTCCAGGTTTGAAGATGTTGCTTTGTCAGTATTGTTTTCCTGCTATATTCGAGTGACTTAACGCTCATTTGCATGTATTATATCCTAGCCTGTTTGCTGTTTGTTATTTACAATTACAGGCTTAAAACATTTTCAAACACTGACATTAACTGGCATTTCGTAGAGCAGATCATTGATCGCATTTGACCCGGGCTGCGTTTTCAAGTTCGTTCATGAATCAGCTTTGGCCAATCATGAACAAAAAAGGCAGACAGTTGATTTATCTTTGAAACATTTTGTGAAAAACAAAAATGAAAAACAAGAACAGTTCAAATTGTTTGTACATTCAGAAAATTAAAACTTTCCGTACAGTGCGCTGAGTTAACCTTTTTTTTTAAGCTTGGAATCCTTGGAGTTTTTCAATACAATAAACAATTTAAAGTAAATCGCGTCTTGTGCACCTATTTTGTCACCAACAATTTTAATAGGTAATCAAATGGTACACTCGTGAAATTAGGAAATAATTTCACTTGCGTTTTCTCCAAATTCTAATAATTTCCTAATTTCACTCGTTACCATTTGATTACACATACAAATTCAAACTCCATGGTCGTTATACGATTACAGCAATAAACATCTGGGCTGTTGCTGTATTGAGGTATGGGGCAGGCTTAATTAGTTGGACCAACAACGAGATGAAGAACTTAGACCGAAAGACTCGAAAGTTATTGCCCATGAATGGGGTCTTACATCCGCGAAGTGATATGAACAGGTTGTATGTCCCTAGGACAAGTGGTGGTAGAGGACTTATCAGTTGTGATGGTTGTATTAAGATTGAGGTTAACAACTTAGAATGGTATTTCAAGAATACCACTAAAACACTTTTGATAGGTGCGAGAGCAACTGGAGTTTTAGAAACCGATGGATGTAGCAATAAAATGGATTTCAAAGGCAGTTGGAATGTGCAAAATCTGAAAGACTGGAAAGAGAAAAAGATGTACGGGCAATTTGTGAGAGAAATGCCCGATACAGTTGAAAAGGAGGAATCTTGGAAATGGTTAAGATCTGGCGATCTGAAAGTAGAAACAGAAGCCCTAATCTGTGCGGCACAAGAACAGGCTTTAAGAACAAATAGCATAAATACCATGTTGGTAAGTCGATTGAATCCCCTCTTTGTAGACATTGCGATGAACACACCGAAAGTTTCTCCTACATTATTTCTGAGTGTAAGAAAGAGTACAAAAGAAGGCATGATAAGGTACCGAAAATTGTACATTGGAAGTTGTGTAAGAAATATGAACTGGAGATCGAGTAAGGACAAATGGTATGAGCATGTACCGCTTGGTTGTGTGGAGAATGATTGGATCAAATTGTTGTGGGACGTCAATGTTCAATGTTATCATGTTAGAAGCCCGAATGCCAGACATTATCCTAGTAAACAAAGAAAGCAAAGTTTGTGCCATCATTGATGTAGCCATACCTGGTGACATCATAGTTTTTGAGAAAGAAACAGAAAAGGTTAAAAAATACCAGGACCTCAGACGGAAATTGCAAAGGTATGGAAAATGAAAGAGGTGAAAGTGATACCCATTGTCATTATGGCTCTTTGATGTGTGTTAAAAAGCCTGGGTAAATGGATTGACAAGCTAAGTTTAAAACTCAAGATAGAATTATTAAAAAAACGGCTCCACTTGGGGCGGCAAGGATTTTAAGAAAAGTGCTAGAGTGTTAGCTACAAGAAGAAAGAACTTGAGAGATCCCTGGTTATTGGCTATGACTCGCTCTCTAAGGAATTTAACGGCATAACATCTGCCAGCGCTATTAGCAATTTTTTATATAATAATTATAGTAATAATAATCTCAAATAAAGCTACAAAAAAGCAGCCTGTTACGATTTGATTTGAATACAATAAGTGTTGTTGTTGTTTGTATTGATTTTCTAGCCACGCTAAAAGTTTGTTCCAAATATTGTAACAATCTAGAGCATCTTTCGTTTGTACTATACCTTGGTAGTAGCTGTTCATCTGACGTTTGAAAGAAAGAAATCAAAGTTTTGTTTATTTTTTTTGTTTTTAGATGGGTATAATTTTATTGTTCTTTTGCCTATCGATATAATGTGATTAGCCAGTTTGAATTCTTTATGCTTGATTATTCCGAGCAAGATTGTGGTCTCACTAATTTGTTTGAGAGTAATCTCTAGCATTATATCTAGCATCAGTCGTTGTATCCTACAAGCCGTTAAATCGCGGTTCACTCCTATATTCATGATAATGAGGATTATGTTACAGAGTTTTTTGCGCAAGTAATACTTGACGGTAGTTTAACACACTTTCTTTTTTAGGTCATTACATTAGCGATGTTTATGATTGTAAGAACAAACAGTGGATGAGCTACAATGACTCAACGGTAGAGAAGGTAAGTCCTGCCGTTGTAATTGGTACTTTAACTATCATCGTATGGCTGGCAGAGTGCGCAACAGTATATTTTTTGATCCCGTGACCACCGATGTTTTCCGAGGCAGTGCCGAAAGAAACATGGGCGGTGAGGGCCATTAAACGTACTGCTTTCTTGAGGGTAAGATCAATAAGCGTTTTGTTATATACCAACTACAAACGAAGAATAAACAGCATCTTCTAAAGAACTTTTTTGTTATCTACACTTGTATTTTGTGTACCCTTGTAATCACATTAAATAACAATTAACTTCCGGTTTTGATTTTTACCGGTCTATAACATATTGTTGCCCGCTGAGCGCTTGTTGGCCGGAAAACAGCGTAACTTATTTAATGTTCTCTCGTCCGATAACTTCATACTTGGTATGGCCTGTCAATGCGATCAGCTATAAAGCACAATTGGTATCATGTGGTAAGCTGTTGGTGCGCCGTGATGAGGCTTGCAGGCGTTTCATATCTAACATCAAGGAGTTCGGTTTCCTCGCAAACCTGCTGCCACAGCCCACGAATCTCTCTCATGGGTACTGCTTAAGATCGGGTTTTTCCCGCCCTGAATACCGCATTGTCAGAACGGACCGCCTTATTAATTTCGTTACTAACATGTACAGTTATAACAGGGTTTAATGGTTTTTGTCTTCAGTGTCTGTAGATTTGACCTCCCTTGTAATTTAGTGTTAACACTACCAAAGGATTAAATAAACTGATCATCATCATCATCATCAACCACATATGCTGGTTTGCCAAGATATAACTTGACATATTGAAAGTCTTTCATTGGTAGCCAAATAAAGGCATTCTTAACGACTATTTAACGATTGCATGAATGCGCCTGCCGAACCGGAGACAACGGGAAATCGATTACCAATTTTCTGTTGTTTACGCTTGATATTCTGAATCCCCAGCCATCCCTATAGCTGTCTACGAGCTAAAAATGACTTGAACGATATGAATTGTTGTGTGCATGTATTGTGAAGATTTAAAGTTTCATAACCGTCTTGTATCGCCTTTTTATATGTTGAAATAGAAAAAATAGCTTAACGTGTTCTCAATGCCTTCATAGTCCTCCAACACTTGAACGATTGCAGTAGAATCAGCGAGTATTTTAGAAATTAATTTTATGGCGTTTATCCTTAGGTTACCGAGCACGAAGTTCGTTATAGCCGTTGTAATACGGGCTACATTTTCTTCTATCAGGACAAGTAAGTGATTACACAGGTGTATCCCAGGGTCTCTGAAAATTTCTCAGTTATTAGACTTATGAATAGTTATCAGCCTGAAAGTCTCGCAAATTTTATGAGGTTCCTGAAAATGTTGGACTCGTCCTTTTGCAAAAGTTAAGCTTTTTCGAAAGTTTTGGTTCAAACTGAGAGATGCGGCTGAAGTGATTGGCTTTATTCTTTTACTACTCAGCTGTCAAAAGCCTATTAGCACTACCACAGGAGAAATTATAGATGTATAATTTTGGAGATTAACGAGACTTTTCCACAAAAAATCTAAACAGCATTTATAAATAACCGTTTACCTTTTCTTAAATTAGAAGATTTTGTTTGAATTTTTTTTTAATCCACGGTTAAACTTAACCAGCCTTTGAACAACTGTGTTCTGTCAGTTATTTGCCATGTGTTCCCAGTGGCTCATCGAAAATACAATCCTGAAAGAGTATTTGTTTGTTAGATTTTTAGTTGGAATATTTCATACTTATTTTATGTGTACTGTTTCACCCTTATTCACTGGGACCGAGGAAAACTGTATATTTTGTGTTCTCAAGGGGGAGAGCCATGCAGGGGAAACATAGCCGAAGACCGCGAAACATTCTGTTTTTACAAGAATAAAGTTAACAAATAAATGTTTAGTCATATACCATCTAAAAATAAGATTAAAAATGGCTTTTAAAATAATTATTTATCATCCAAACCTGTGTTTTGTGAAATCACACTGAATTACAACGATATATCTTTTGTTTATATTTCAATTCAATTCCTTGACATGTTTCATCTTTTCATGTGCACGAGATATCCACTCATTCAGTATGGGTTCGAAAAATTTGGATGTGTGTTGCATATTAGATTGTAGAACAGCAATCTCCTATAAGGTTTACTCCCTAGAGAAAATCAAATGAAATACGCGCCTTTTGCAACCATAATTGAATCAAAACTAGAATGAAATGCGTGCCGTTTACAACCGTGGTTGAATGAAAACTTGAATGAAATGCGCCCCTTTTGCAACCATAGTTGAATGAAAACCTGAATGAAATGAGCGCCTTTTTCAACCGTGTTTGAATAAAAACTTTCATAATCGAGCTGGTCTGCCGAATAAATTTGACAACCATCTTAAACTCGACCAAAATTCTGTCAAATTAAAAATATACAGCAACCTTAAAGGAAAATTTTTAAGTGTTAAAAGTTGAAGTTAATAGTCGTTAGAAGTGTAAAATTTCGAAACTTGAAAACTGCAGTGGAAATCTTTATTGTCTTGAAATGTTTATTAGTGCTTGATTTACGTTGAAAAGGAAGAGTTTATTATAACTTCAAAAAAACATTTTTTGTAATCTTGAAGTACATGCCATTCCAAAATGTTTTTGTTCTCGTTCTTTTTGCTGATACAGAATTTTTCAAAAGTCTTAATTTTTTATTAAAAATCTTTTTAATGACTTGTTAGAAATAAAACAACATTTTTTAGTTTTCAAAAATGTGCTTTATACAATACAGCTCAAAAGCAAAAGTCATTGATACCTGGTTCTATAGTGTGTTTCTTTGTTTTTATTTTCAGACAGAGTGTGGAGAGTATGGAGCAGCCAACGGCGCTGAGGGCCAGGATTACTAACGTTTAACCCTCGTCTTACTTTAATAGTTTCAGCATTGTATGAATACAAGATTAACCAGTTGAAAGACAATTTATTTATTTATACTATTTTCAAAGATAATGATTAGAAACAAATGAATTAATTAGAGGTTTCACTAGAGGTGAATTAAAAACTTTACAAAAGACAATCGAGTATGTTTCTTGCTTTTGCTTTGCATTTTATTTGTTTTATATTGGGCCTCGTGGGACACTGATGATGATGATGTATTGATTTTTTTGGCTTTATAGCCTCAAAACGAGGCTACATACAATTTCCTTCAGCCGTAGTAACAATATATAAAAAACTTGAGGACCATCAATAACCAAGCAGCTATCCTACAATTATCTAGAAGTTTTTGTAAAAAATGAGCTCCACTAAGGGCCTGGGCTTTAGATGCGAATGACTCAATCTCAAATCCCCGCCACGAACCATACAAAAAGTGGATGTACTTGCCCTAGATCGCTTTTAGCCAACCGGTTTTCCTCCAAAAAGTTGGGATTCTTAATTTGGGAATTGGATTTTAACATGATAGTAATAGTCTATTTTAGCCCGGAGTTGTCATCAAATATTTATTTTCAAAAACAAGAAAACTTTATTAAAAACTTTAAAAACCTTCTTTATTTCAATCTTTGGATAAAAAATTATCCTAAAAATATGAGAACGTAGTTGAAAGTTTTTAAAAAAATGAAGTGCGTTTATATTCCCTCAATAGTGACATTGAAACTACCGTATAATCAATATAGTCTCTTATTTTTTGAAAGGGTGTTCTTGAACACAAAAATGAAGGACATTTCTGAGCTTGTACGTTGCTTACAACTGGAATAGACTAACAAAACATTTGATAGCTACGCTCTTGGAATAGGGGAGAGTAACGGACAGTGAAATATCCTGCATGTCTCCCTATTTTTTCGTTCATTTTCTCCCTCCCAAATTTTTTTGGATGTTTCTCTCTTTTACCTATATTTTTTGCGTCCTCTCTCTCTCCTCCCTATTTTGTTTTTGTCCGTTTCTCCCTCCTCCCATAGTTAACTATGCCGGCATACTGACATATTCTATTGACCTGTATTCTAAGAATATTTTCAGCCTCAAAAAACGCCAAAAAAATAAGAATATTGAGCCTGACTCTGAAAAACAATATTCTTCTAAAAAAGAGCGTATATTCTGAGTTTTATGCCGGCATTTCTTGTAGACAAGATTTCAGCATTGGTTTTAAAAAAGGTTTCTTGTTTGTTGTGTCACATGTCTTTTGATCGACCAAAAAATGGGTTTTAGATGTGTTTGTTATGTATATTAGTGTTGAGAATGTTAAAACTGGTATATAATTCAAATTAAAAATGAGACACACATGCAGTAGCAGTGATTATCATATTTCAATATACTGTATGCCAAAACTAAGTAAATCCTAACATGTTAGTTCAAAAATTAATTACTGCATGACACTTAGGAGAGTTTCCATAACTTGCTTTACACTATATAATATGAATATCTATTTATATTCAATGATTTGGGCGAGAATTTTGCTTAACAAACGTTACAGTTGATGCTGGTGTGCGGTGAGTTCTTTCGAACCTTTGTTCAATCCATGGCCAACCTTTAATCGATTATTTGGTACTAATGTTTTAAAAAGCAAGGAAAAAGTGAAAATATGGTTTCTCATGAAAAGGTCGTTGCATGGAGGCAAGCAATGTTGTTACTTTTCATTAACTTTTTCTAAATCTAAATAACGCTGGGATTAAATTTTTATTTTTATTAGCAAAAGTTACTTTACGTGGTGATGTTTCGGCTAAACAAACTCTTCTCTATTCTCTTCTATTTATCTCTCGACGAATCGTTTTCGGAACATGCTTGTGATTTTTGACTATATTTTCAAGAACGAAAATTAAAGTAGAGTTTAACAGAGTTATAACGGAAGTTCTTAACTTAAGACGTTCCATACTATCATTCAACCTTTTTTATAGTCCCAAGCCACAAGGCCCTGTTTAATTATACAGTTGTAATATGTTAAGATTCATAAAATTCTACAACACTTCATGAAGGTGAAATGTAAATAAAACGCCTGTTTGGACAAGTTTAATTACTTATGACTATATTGTCCTGAGAGTAATTAATGCCTGTAGCAGTAGTGTTTGGTGAAAAGTATAAATTAATGTGAGAAGCACTCATTAGTGTCGGGTTTACGTCAACTGTTTCTTCAAACCACTCTTTAATAGTGAAATATTAAGGAAATAATAACCTCGATAAATTAATGACGTTTGACGTTAATGAATCTGACGTTGAGAGTATCAATGTTCAATAGCCCAAGTTTTTTTATATAGCAGTCTTTACCAAGAACTGCTGTTTGCGAGTGAGTAGTTTGTAAATCTCATTGGTGAAGTTGACATTTCGAGCGCTTTCTCTTCTTCAGAGGTAGTTAAAACTGTGTCTCCACGGAGTTCATACAGTTGACGCTACTTCACATCTCTACTAACGCCTTTTTTCATGTTCGTCGGCTCTTTTGATGGGGTCTCGCGCTGGGAAATAGATTGTAGAACTTTGCTTTTCCACAAGAACAAAATGCGACGAAATGCCTGCCTGAATTCTTTACTGATAAACGCGTACAGCACGGGATTCAAAAGGCTATTCATGTATGCTAGCCAGCACACTACAGTATCTAAAATTTCTATTTCACAGCTTTCCACTCCATCTAACAAAATTTTCATGTTTATAATCAAAAATGGTAGCCAGCACACTACAAAACAGCAGATCACAATTCCAAGTGTTCTTGCAATTCTCAATTCTCGAGACAAAATCAAACGGAGTCGGGTTTGTGAAGAGTTCTGCGAAACACTCGCGATTGCGATGTTTCGTGCGTGTTTTTTTGCAATAAAGTAAATTTTTGAATATAGTATTACCATTACGCTAAAAGGACAAAATACGTTACCAAACAAAAGAAAGGAGTAAAAACTAGGCTTTAAATCAAAAGTATAAACTTCTCCACTTGGTGGCTCGAGGAAAATAAAAAGCAATACACCAATTATTGTGGAATAACACCAAACAGTAACGAGAAGTCTCTTTGTAGCCTCGAGTGTCATCCAATTTTGATATTTTAATGGAAAAACCACGGCAACGAATCGATCCCCACTTATGGCCAACAGATTAAAAATCGACGCCGTCAGAGTGAAGAAGAACAACGAATTCCAAAGATTACACATATAACTTCCCAATGTCCAACGAGGAAAGTTTACCCAGTAGACTATATCAAAAGGTACAACACTCGTACTTACTAAAATATCTGAAACGGCAAGGCTGAACACAAAGTAATTGGAAAGCTTTTGCAGGAAAGAGTATTTCATTACTGAGATACAAACCAGAGAGTTTCCCAGAACTCCGAATACCAAAACGAAGATCATGACGACCAATCCACAGATCTTGAATCCTTCTCCGAGTGTTTCTTCGCACACAACCATTGTACCATTTTCAGAACCATTCATTTTCGAATGAGCACCATGCATTTGTAAAGTTCTGAGTTATAAAACGCGAAATTGCGGAAATGAAGATTGCTTTGTTGAATTGCCACTCCTACGGATGTTATAAAACAAGCAGCCTTAGTTTTTGTTCACACTTTTTATGCAAAAGTTGACGTTTTGCTTGTCGCTTGGGTCGAATAGATGGAAATGTTAACAGATACTTTAATTTGTAAGAGTTGCTGTATTTTTCAGCTTTGAATTCGCGCATGAAATCATTTTTCTTTCTGTCATTTATTAGCTCGATCGGATGAAAAGTACACAAAGTTGATGTTCTGACTGAGAGCCGATTTGAATATGTCGTTTCTGTTTGAGCAGGTATAAATCCTCTTCTTAAATGATTGGTACTTGCCAGGTGATCAACAAGGACTCATAAAATTTTAAAGGTTCCGGCCAATCATTTAACTTGTCACCTATATTGATTTTTTTTTAATTTTTTATACTATTGTTCCTTGTTTCTTGTTCATTAATGAGCTTGTTCAAATTACCACAACAAAACCAATTAATTGCAATATTTTAAAATATGTAATGAAATATTTATAGTCCAGTTCAGGAGTATATATATATATATATAGTTTTCTTACTATTTGGTTATCCAATTCGGTGATATCCCGGGTTATGAATTTAATCCATTTCAATTTTTAATTTTTACACCCATTTTATATGGGAACCAGTATAGTAAATCTTCCCGAGGATCTTTGTTCTTAATTTTTAAATGACTCCAGCCTCAAATTGTTTTTAATTCTCTTGTTTCTATAGCTGTAGCAGCTCAAGTTGAAGGATTTTCAACAAATTGAGATTTTTCAACCTGTGTATCTCCCCGCAGACATGTAATATCGTAATAATTTTGTAGCAAAACCCGTGTACAACTTTCTGTATCGTTGGATCCTTGCCGGACCAAGTCAACCAAAATATGA
>JAOTRI020143599.1:0-20945 GCA_028564885.2 Zoanthus sanctaehelenae
CTACAAGACAACTGTGTTGTGGAAACGAAAATCGCCGGTAAGGTCCAAAATCTGCCGGATATCGCCGGCAGCCGGCCACTATTTTGAACCCTGTTGACGGTAAGAAAATGTCTTTAACAAACCTAGTGCTCAGTAAATAAATGTTACAAGCTACTGTAGCTAGGTTTCTCTGGACTTGAAAAATAAAAAAAAAGCAACAAGGCGATAAAAATTTCTTAGAACTCAAGTAATTTCATGGTTGCTACCTAAAGCTGAAACAGATTCACTTGTTGATTAAAATTCAAAGTACTTTGGAGAATGGAGAAATCGAATAACAGATACATTTGCTTTGTCAACATAAATTATCTTAAATATTTCTCAGAGTTTATGGAATTGAAACCTGGATCGCTACATTATGTATGAAACAGCGCTTTATTTTTAGACCCGTTCTAATCATATTGATTCATATGTCGTCAAGATTATAATTTACTTTACAGTGGAATTCTAACTTATGTAAAACTACAGTATTCAATTAACTTTTAATTATTTAATTATATATTATATATATGTATATAGTTATCATGATGAGTGCATAGATAGGCATTCAGAAATGTAACTGTGCTTTCCGAGGAGTGATCTGTATACAATCAAACAAAAATATGATAATTTATATTATCATTAATTTTGTCTTTAGTTAATAATTAATTGTACTTCACAGTTTATTTAGTTTTTATTTTTATTGCTATTTTGTTTTGAAAAATATGAGAACAAATCATTCTGGGTTGTGAGTCTTCGATTAGCATTAACTGCAAGAATTCTCTTAAATTGACTTGGATGATCCTCTGAACTTGAAGTTGTTTCGAGTCAATAGAGATAACTTTTGTTAGCATGATTGCAAGTTTAGCTAGTAGAGCTGTACAATGTACACATGTATATAGCTTGCCATAGTGGTGTGCATTTTTCTTTAGTTAGATTTTAAATTTATTCTAAGTAAGAACAATTAAGACTTGTCAATACTTATTTTTAAATCCTATTTATCTCACTGTTTTGTATTATATAAACGTAACATCAACTCACAGCACTTCATTCTCTATAAATTATTAAATGTAAACTTCTAGTTTCCACATGTGAAGCAAGTAGCCTTCTTTTTGAAAGTAACATAATTTCACTAGTTAGCAACAAATATACAATAAATTAGATTGGTGGCTTAAGTCAATTCAAGTCAATTCAAGGATGTCACTAGCATTTCTATTCACAGGATATGCAGTCATGTGATTAAATCTAAAATTATACAATCATTAAATGCCAAAATACAACTTACAGTATTGTCACTCACTAGGGAAAATACTTGTAATTTGTACTTGCAGTACAAACTATCTAGAGAAATAACTAGGTTTAAATTTTACTAACATGTTATTGATATATTCTCTACAGTCCTGAAATGATCTTAGATATGGGTTGTAGTTGGGTGATACTTGGTCACTCGGAAAGGAGGAATGTGTTTGGAGAAACAGATGAGGTACTGTACCATGCTGTATACACTATAATTTATAATTGTTAATGTTATAAAAAAAATTATATATTCATTTGTTAAACTCGTGAAATTTAACTAAAGCAAGTTGTTTCTTGCTCTAACTACATGTATGTTACTTTATTGTCATTCATTCATTCCACCTAGAGTTTAAAACAGTTTACATTACAAAAGTGCTAATGATAGTACAAGTTCAATTGTATATTAACTTACTATTAACAAGTTATTTTTATTAATCTACTGTATACTCCGGGTGGCAGACATCTCAAGAAGAAACCATTGGCTTATACTCTTGAGGTTCCATTTTACTTACAGACTATAGGAATACTGAAAAAAAGAGGGTGCTTAAAAAGAAAAGAACAGGAGGAGTACATTGTATATAGAGCTACATGTATTAATTTGAATTATACTTTGGTTTGATTGAAGACTGAAGAAAAAATGATAATATTGTAAGGATAATATTGTAATTATTGTTATGTTGTAACAATAATAATATTAAAGTTTAATTAATTTATAGAACATTATGAGGCTGTTAATAAGATAGATTTTATATTTATACTTGAAGCTAGATATGTACAGTACACGGGTGCAAGTGCTTTATCAATTATGTGCAGTACTTCAACAAATCAAATGTAAACTGTAAATTAAAATGAATTAAATGCAATATATTTTTTTAAAACTTGAAATAATTGAATTTAACAGCAGAATAAAATTATGTAAACAAAATAGTTTGGATAATAAATTGTAGGTTTGTTTTGCTCTGTCTTTTTATTTGCTTGAAAAATTTTTTTGTTTTCTCAGCTCATAGGTGAAAAAGTTGCACATGCATTGTCATCAGGACTAAAAGTAATAGCATGCATTGGAGAACTTCTTTCAGAGAGAGAGGCAGGCAAAACAGAGGAAGTAATTTTCAAACAACTCCAAGCTATTGCAGGTGATACTGCCAGAATAAGACTGCTCATGAATCAGTTGTTAACCTTTAATACATGTACACTGTCAGTGATAGTACTTTGTCTAGTGGTTCCAGACCCTTTCATCTGTATGTTGCTAATTAATAAGTTAGATGGCATATAATCACATTATATATTAATTATGGTATATAACTACAATAAGTTTTCCAATGGTACATACATGTATATTTATATTACAAGAAAACAAAATATAATTATTGCACTGGATCGAAATAATTATATTGAACCAGTTCAAAATGATATTGATCATTCTACAACATAAAATATTTAATATGTGTATGCATTCGTAATGATTAAGCACACCAATGACTAGGACTTTTGCATAACTATGACTAATTACTATAAAATTAAGGAATGGAATAGACAGAAGTTTATTAAAAAGAGGAAACATGAAATACAGTGTGTAGCTTCCAAAACTATTAATTGCCCTTAGGCCACAAGTGCAACTAAGATTTAAAATAATTGTTATGTACAATTAATTGTTTTAAAATGAAAGATTATTAAACACTTTTAAATTAACTCTCACATTTACAAATAAGGTTTTCATCTTCAGAAGAATGAATACAAAAGTTCGTTACAAAATAAATTATATATATAAGATAAGTTTAAACTTATCTGACTTGTATATATTTTGTAACGAACTTTTGTATTCATTTTTCTGAAGATGGCATAAGTTATGCCGAAACATGTCAAGAATAAAAACTTTCTTCGTATAGTTAGCGTTATTTAAATGTTATTGTAATTACATTAAAATTTATCGCTGCTAATACAACGACGGTACTGACTACAAATGGACAGGTGCTCAACGTTTTCCAATTTGGGCGGATCGGTTTTAATATTCTGTAGTATCCAGGAGCGTTGTCAATGGAGGGGTTTAGTGGTTTCGAAATCTCTTCCCTCTAGTGTCCAGAAACCCCGTTCCCTTCTCAATTCTTATTCTTCTAGTTTTAGAGATTTTATCTCAACAATTGTTCATTTTGTTCTATGCTTGCCATACGAGAAGTGAACCTTAATTGTATAATTAACTTTTGCTCTTTAGGTTATTTAAATAAACATTAATACTACCTTCACTATCTCTAGTATTTGAAAGCATTTTGTATTTATCCCACATTGGAAATCCCCCTTCCCCGCCCCTTACCCCAATCCAACCGCACCCCATCCCTCTCAACAATCCTGGCTATAGGTCACTGTATTGCACAATAAATAGTTTATAGCTTTATATGGTGATAGAAGAAGCAAGTCAATACTTACCTGGATTCACAACGGCATTCGATGACACAGCCTTTCGAAATTCAGTAGAGTTGCGTATCGTAGCTATCTAACAACAAACAATTTGTGAAATTTTGCTCACATTTAGATTATAAATTTGTAATATTTAACAATTAGAGTATGATCTCGCCAAATATTTTGAGTAGCATTAGAAATTTAAGAGAGTGTTGCAATTGTTTTATTAGAAATCTTTGAAAAAGAAACAACAGCACAACAGTATCGATGACATAGCATTTTTAAATTGACTGTGTGGTATGGAATTCGAAGGACTTCAAAAAGTAGTAATAGATATTTGTATAGTTTCGGCGCTTGTGATTAGAGTGCAACTACAATGCATGTAATGATTTTTTTCATACGTCAAAAACTATGGTCGTGGACAGAAAGGATACCTTAGAATGCATTTTCCGAGAAGAGCCTGGAACAAATTTAATCAAATCATTGGAACTCATTCACAAGTCTACTAATTTCTATTGTTTTCATTAGTCCCATCAAACTTTGAAAACTTTTTGCCGAAGGTCTAGGTATATTCCGGTTCAACGCTCTCGGAAAAATCCGAGAAAAAATCCGAGAAAACTTTGGAAATGAGTTCAAAGATTGGATTAAATTTGTTTCCAGGCTCCACTCGGAAAACGCATTCTGAGGTATCCTTTTAATTTTAGCTACGATATAAAAACTATAGTCTCAACAATACTAACGTTGTTTAGTTACTCTGTTCACTTAGTGGTTGGCTATACCTAAATTGCTCTTCAATTGGTACAGGATTTAATGAAGCCGAAACCATTTTTAGATTTGCACAAAATTATGGTTCTCTGATGATGAACGGTAATTGCTTTGTTATTTTTTCATCAGCGTTATAGTTATGTCTGTTCAGATATCTATTTACCTTCGTTCCGTAGAGAGTCACGCTGGTATCAATAACGACGGTAGTGAGCGAGGTGCTGATGGAGCCAACCATGATTATGACTAAAACGATTCCTAAAATCATCCACAGTCCAGCAAACAACCGGCCCGGAATCCCGCTTGTAATGCGATCACCATAACTAAGAAGTATAAAAAATCCGTGACTACAACAACGGATATAAAGAAATTAATACGGGTACTAGAAATGTGTCGGTAGCCAATATAACCTCAAAATTCTATCACAAAATAGACCTCGTCCTTCCCATCACCAACGTTTTCTACTTCATTTTTGCACTAATCCACGTCCTCTTTCTTGCCCTTGTCCCGAGTCGCGTCCACTTTCTCGACCTTGTCCTGAGTCGCGTTCTCTTTCTCGCCATTGCCCTGATCCGCGTCCTCTTTCTTGCCCTTGCTCTGTTCCGCGTCCTCTTTCTTGCCCTTGCTCTGATCCGCGTCCTCTTTCTGGCTCTTGCCTTGAGTCGCGTCCTTTACCTCGCCTTTGTCCTGATCCGCGTCATCTTTCTCGCCATTGCCATGATCCTCGTCCTCTTTCTCGCTCTTGCTCTGATCCTTGTCCTTTTTCTTGCCCTTGCCCTAATCCGTGCCCTCTTTTTCGCCCTTGCCCTGATCCGCGTCGTCGTCATCGATCTCCATGCACTCGTCCTGATTTTCGTCCGCGTCCTTGTCCTCGTTTACGGGGTGCGGAAGAGGAATTCGCTTGGAGGCACTTCAGATTAGATTTAGCGTATTATATTTCTCTTTACAGTAGTATATATAGTAAAAAACGACCATGCACTTTCAATTTAGTAGACATGAGGAGAAGAGGGAGAAAACAGCTTTCTAACGCTTCCGCTGCCATGCAATAGTCATCCACGACCCTGTTTTCATTCTTGTTGTTACACTGAAATGGTGTCAACAATAAGCTGGAAACCATCGCAAGTTTTACGTTCGACATTTTTTATTAACACATCAATAAAAAGGGCCGCGTTTATCCCTTTGAAAAACAAAATAAAACAGTACTAACAATTCTAGAGCACTTGAAAAAAAGTGTTTAAATTTGTTACCTAAAGCAGTATAAATATAATTGAAATAATTATTTTGATATCAAAGTCATAAAAAGCAGCTAAGTCTGTAAAAAAACTGTTTTTTATGCGAATCAGCACAGGTGACCCAGGTTCTAATTAGTCCGACAATACCTTCAATTCGTATTATTTAACAAGGATAAATTAACCAAAATATAATTTAATAGATTTAATAGATTTAATAGATTTAAATTTATTTTACCGATGTAAATATCGAAGTATGTGTATGAAAAACCAAAATATTATTTACCCCACAGTGGTCATGGTAGCAAATGACCACCATATTCCTTCTGATATTCCACTCAGAAAACTGTGAGGATATTGCTCAGAATTTGATCTTGTTTCCTGTTTGAAAGGGAAACACGAGTCAATATACTAATATATGATAATATATGATAATTATCTTGTGCCTGCATTGAAATTATCCCTTAAGCTATGGCTGTTGAGTTAAATTTTCCTGAAGATTAGTTAATCTAAACTAGGCTAGAATGTACGTGGATATTTGAATGTTAACAAAAGAATATTTTTATCAATATTAGTTTTGAAGAAGCTCTATAAATGGATTATACATGATTCTATGGTTAAATAAATGACGTTATAGTCTAAAAAACAGGAATCTTGAAAGAAATTCTACAAACTAATAACAAATGATCTACTGTTACCGTCTCTAATAAAAGTAACGCACTAGATAACAAATCTTGTTGAGCAATCAAAACGTTCAATAAAAGTAAAAAAGGTAGCTGGAAGATTTTTAAGAAATCATGTTTTAAAATCCGTTTTTAACTTATATTTTCAAATGACTAAGACACTTACCAGGGCCCAAACTACAAATGCAGCAACAAATACGAGACACATTGATATGAGAAACATTGGATAACAGGAGAACACGGCCGAGAACAAGAATTGCGAAGATACTCCTGGAGGGTCAAGAATTGTGACAAAGATTAACCCAGGGGAATCCACAAAGTGGATGTAAGCAAAATCTTTTCCATACGTATATATGCGATTGTTACCAGGAACAGGGAAACTGACTTGAGGCAAGTCATCGATATCCTCTAGAAACGAATTCACTGACGTTTTTGAAGATGTCATCCCTTTGCCATTGACAGCCAAGTTAAGTGAAGTTGTGCTCTGTTCACAATAACCGCAGGCCCATTTAATCATATGTGGAATTGGAGAGAAAATTCCATCGATAGCATTGCCTCGTTTTAATACGTACGGCTCATAAAGACGGTAATTTGAATACATCACTTTTGGGCAACGACAGGTTTCTGTGAATTGTTAAAAAAGGTAATTAAAAATTGAATTTTTACTGTTACTGTAAATAAAAGTGCATGATGTAACAATTATAGCGAGTGCTGTTACAACAGTATGAAATAATATAACAATAACATGAAGTGGCTAAACAATAATATTAGGTGTTGTAATATGGGTCCGGCAATAATATTAAGTAATAATTTAACAGTAAGGTCAAGTGATGTAAAAATATCAAGTAATGTAACAATGAAATCATAATCATAATGATGATGATATCAATGCATATTGATAATGATATATAATGATAGTTATAATGATGATGGTATTCATAATGATAATGGTATGTAATCATAATCATAATGATGATGATATACATAATGATAATGATACATAATGATAATGATAACAATAACGATAATTATAATCGTAATCGTAGTCGTAATCAAAATCGTAACCTTAATCGTTATCGTAATCATAATTGTAATCGTAATCGCAATTGTAACCGTAATCGTAATCGTAATCGTAATCTTAATCATAATCGTAATCGTAATATAAGTAAAAGAAACCTAGTTTGGCTTACCAAGGACAATTTCGTCGAAAGGTCCATAACCAACTCTTGTTGCAGCTGAGATTTTCAACTTATAGACTGAATAAGGGGTGAGATCATGTAAGGTTAGCGCATTGTCCTTAGGTTCTATTTCAATAACATTTTCTTTTTGTTTCACTTGTTTTTCAGACGTCCTCATTAATTGGTAGATAATTTTGTATCTAACAAGAAAGCCGTTGATGTAATCAGATAGGACTGGATTCCAATTGATTGAAAGAGAAGTATCTGAAGTCCGGTTACGGCCGTATAGTCTTGGGGGCTGATCAGGTACTAGGAGCAAATCAACAGTGAGAAAATATAAGAGCATAACTCAAACTTAAAATCTGCATTTAAAACCTGATAAAACATTGCACTAAGACATGGTTCTGGATGTAGCTCTATAAGGACGGACCGAAAACATGTGAAGAATCCTTAATAGTCGCTACATGTTGAATGCTCCTTTTTTGACTTAAGATTTGCGTTTAATCTAAGTACGGTCATTTTCTCCTGCTGCAATATAAACCTTTGACAAATGCACCACAGCTAGTTGGTTTTAGCTCTCAATCAATTTTAAGGAGCAATAAAAGCTGTTTGAGTCAGGTTGAGATCGTACAATATCATATCCCGCATATACTGCGGGAATTAAACTCGGGTATAAGGGGGCTGGGGTGGGGTGCTACCTCAGTACTATTATGCCTCTGTGCCGCAACAGCAACTTTAATTTCAATTACTAAAATAATCTGTACAGAACTTTTCCTTTCTATTTTATGTACATCGTGTTAGACATGTGTTAGTTTTTTGCTTCCACACACCACATAACCTTGTAGATTCATTTTTCCACTACCAATATTGTCATAAAATCAAAGAAACGAGTTACTACGTTCACTAACAAGAATGTGTATGTAAACTTTACACCTTATGGAATTGAATTTAGTCTCTCAGGCATTTATTGTTGCATTGCGCGGCAGTTTAGCAGAATGTCAAACCACATTTATCTGGAGTTTTCGAAAACCTTTTGTTATTTCTATTAATAATTAGCTTAGAGATAAGCTAACAAAGACAGATAGTACCCGTACGTTTATAAAAATATAAATTTTTTGAATCAGGACTTATGAATCTGGTATAAAGTAAAGGCACGTAAATAGATACGTACAAGGCACATGTTTATCCATAAATTCCTTGATAACTCCTTAGATAAAATTCATAATTAACTCTGCATCTTGTTGGGGCTACATTTTAAAATATTACCGCTGCTAACAAACAATGCAGTAAATAATGTTTCTGTTGATAATTTGTGATATGACGTTTGTAAGCCAAAGAATAACAGAAAATATATTTATAATAGCGTTGAGAGGATATCTTTATATCATTGTCAAGTCCTTGAGTACACCTTGAAAAGTCTCTTTTATTTATATCTCAACATGAACCTTGCACTTAGTAAAAACGTATCACCTGCCTTTAGCTATTTTTCAAGGGGGATTTCTTACCGTCCTCAGAGGTTCTTGTTTCCACAATCTGTGTTTTCATTCCGCATCCTTTAGACGTGTATCCGCAGATACATACCGAGTAATAGGTAAACTTTTGAAGGTTATTCAACAATAGTTCTAATGTTCCGGGCAATACCAGACGATAACTACTGATACGGTTAGTGTCAATGTGTTTCGAAAAAGACACATTATATCCTATGAAAACACCATGAATTCGTGACTCATCAATTGGTTGCCAGGTAACATCAATCTGGGTTGAACTTTTAGCTGTTATCTTCATATTTTGTGGTGCCTGACTAGGAGCTATGGGAAGACAAAATGTCTGAGTCTTACATCATATTATAGAAATGCCAAAATCCTAAAAATTACTTATAAATTTGTGAGTTTGTTTGTCTCCAGAAAAAAAAAATGGATTGGTATCTTCTTTTTAGTGAACATCTAACAAGAATAAATAGTATTTGGCCTAAAATCGAGGGAAGTTTTTAAACTGATATAATAAATGAATTTTGTGCTGCGCGTAACAATATTTGGTGTTTTCTATAACTCCGTTCGATTACTGAATTTGTGTCCATTAAACTTCAAAATGAATATAAAATGTAGAGTATTGCAATTAATCTGTATGGTTTTTGTTGATAGATATTACCACAATTCACAAATAACACACTATCTTTTTAAATATGCTAAAAATTATTGTAATTCTAATTGTAGCAGAATGGAAACTGCAGCAGTCAAGCTTTACCTGGCCTCTTTGTGATGGCTAACCAATTGACTTGGTTTTCTATATGTTAAGCATTGTATAATGTATAATTAAAACGTTCTTAATTGCACTTAATCACTAATTTGACTTTTAAAGCTAGTTGAATCCCTTTACAAATACAAGCACTAACGGCCCATGGAGCCAAGGCTTATCTTGGATGAGACTCTGGACGGGACACTAATCCATCGCAGGTTAGTTCCCAGCAGACACTGATACTACCTACCCCAGAATGATGTAAAGCTGACTTGACTATGGCGGAGAGGTCACACAAATATCCGAATCTCGGCAAAGTGCCGCGCCCGAACTGGGGACCTTGATTTTAAGGTCTGTAATAACTATTTCTCATACAACCATGCATATAATTTATATTAAACTTACTATCTTCATCGGTTCGAACAGTGACAAGTTTACTGGCAACACCGTTACCATTATCAGTAAAGACTACTACACGAAGGGTGTAAAATGTATATTTTTCTAGTCCTTCGATTTGGCTCTCAGTTGTTGACGAAGGAACTGACTTCAACTGATCAGCTTGAAATATTTCGTTTGATTTTTTGTAGAATATCAAATATCCCAGTAGAGTGCCACCATTGAGAGAGGCTCCAGATATTGGTGTCCACTTCAGAAAAATGCTTGTTGAGCTGCTGTTCGAGGCCTTGGTTATTATTGGTGCATCATTTGATACTGAAAAGTAACGTTTCAGGCGTAGGTTATTGTTGTTGAGTTATTTGCTACTGAAAAGTAACGTTTAAGGCGTAGTTTTTTGTCATTTGATACTGAAAAGTAATGCTCAAGCATTGGTTATTGTCATTTGATACTAAAAAGTTACGTTCGAGGAGTTATTTATTGTCATTTGATACTGAAAAGTAATGCTCAAAGCATAGGTTATTGTTGGTAACTCATTTTGATAACGTGATCATGATTATGTTTAGAATCATGAAAATTACTTAAATCATTTTAATTACCCTCACAATATCTTTATCATTACCATTACTATTGCCAATAAAAATCATCAATATAATAAATTACAAGATCAATATAATATAAATCGTATAATTTTATTAACTTTATCAACCATAACATTCCTTGCATTTACCAATATCATAATCGTATAACCACTGTCATGACAGCCATACAATGACCATTTCCGTTATCATATCAAACCATTTAACTAAACCAACCTGTAGTTGTTATGACATCCTGCAGCGTGACTGGCATAGTATGAAGACGACCAGTGACTGTAATAGTTTCTTGAATACGCAAGAGTTGGATAGAGTCCATACGGGAGTAGGTTACGTTAAAGTTGGCTTGTACACTCCCCTTTCTTTTAAGTGAAAAATAAAGAATCGGTAAACATTCTAACCTTTTAAAATTAGTGCAGTTTTTATTGTACCTTTTAAAGAATACTGTAACAGGTGCTTTTCAAACAAAGCAATTTATAACGTTTTATCAAAAGGTAAAGCAACAAGTATAGCAACCAAGCCATATAATATTAGCATGCGTGCTGTGACCTATTCGACATATTCGAAGCTACCTTTGTATTTCTAATAAAGCACGATTCCGTAAATTTCATAGTTCTGTGGACCAGGTAACGTTTTAGCAGCCAAAATTCACAATTTGTTTTTACCTTTAAGACTGACAATTCACAAATGTCCTTACTGGATTATACAAAACAGAGCACATCTCCTTTCGTTCACAAGCTGATGAAATAATTCCAGCTTAAACTTTAGATAGCACATGCGTACTTTTACTGAATAATTGCCGCTAACTGAAAGGGAACTAACACATTGCTGATAAAAATGCAGAATCGTGCAGTTGTGCTGCTGTAAGTTAGTGCTTAGAATCAGAGTTACGAGGTACGATAACCATTCAGGTAGTTGTTATCTATAGTTGTAATTATCATGTAGAACGGGTAAGTGTGTATAATTGAAGAGTTACGATGTACGACAACCATTCAGGTAGTTGTTATCTATAGTTGTAATTATCATGTAGAACGGGTTAGTGTGTATAATTGAAGCGTTACGATGTACGATAACCATTGAGGTAGTTTGTTATTTATAGTAATTGTAATTACATGTCTATTTAGTTGCATCTCAAAAGCGCTGCGCTTTTGTTACATTTTGTGAAGTGATTGCATCACAAATATTTAGGTTTTTTGACAATAATTCATGATCATGAAATCAATATAAGAAGAAGTAAAATAAATATCAAAGCTTTCTTTCAAATGAAAATGTTGGAAAATTATTTACAGTTAAACTCCTGCAGATATACCATCAATACTTGAAGACTTTGGGTTACCTTAGATAAATAATCTCAACACTCTTGAAAGTTTTATCATTCTCATAAATCTGCTTTATCTGTAAAAGAAGAGAAAAGTTTTTTTAAAAAAGTGTTCTATATTAATTTAAACTCTCGCCTATTAAGATAACCTCTTGGTATAAACGTTTGTAGATCTACCTGTTTTCTAGATCAAACGCTCCACCCACCAACCATTTTCTACTCACTATTTCTTTTCTTACTCTTCTTTCTTATTCTTCTCATTTTTTATCTTGATCTTACCATTTTATACTTTTTTTCCTATTCCTCTATTTCGGAACTGGCTAAGATTAACATTCCAACAATTGACTTTTGGACTGCTTTTTACCTGCAGTTTTACTTTATCTCCACTTGACCACGCAAGCAATCATTACCATTATAGCAAGTTTTCTACCTTACACCAGTTATTGAGCCCAAACCGATAAAACCAGTAGCGGTTTGGTTTGAAAAAAGGAAACTGGTTTAATGTATATATGTAAAAAACAAATTGCAGCTTCAAAAAAATATTTGGTTTGAAAAAGAAGAATTCGAAATGTTTTGAAAAAACTGATTTAAAAAAAATCTGAGAAAAACATAGACATGCTTCCAATATTTTATCTTTTAGAGAAGATAAAAGCATTTAGTGGAGATGCATATATGCAATTTGTTTTCAAATGATGAATTAGAAAAACTTATTTACTAGAAAATATATTTTCATCTTTTCGTTTTTGAACTTCTTATTGATGTACGATGAAACATAGGCAGCTTGGGAGGGGGGGGGGGGGACTGGAGTGTATTTTAGCCCATGCATCCTGTTTGCTGAAATCATAATCATGACTTGAATCCCAAACTGTTGATTGCCCTTACAGAATCCTCCGCTGATCATGAGATATAATCTGAGATGCAGAAAGGGCCATTAAACGTCTATAATTTTTTTCATCCTTTGTTTATGATATGTTTTACTTGGTCCATATTTTTACATGAAAAATACATATATTCTTTCATAATCTTTGTGCTTAGAATGCACCAAATACCAGGAAAACAGGGCGATTTTAAAATAATTTCCTTGGGAGGGCATACCCCCAACCCCCCCTAGCCCCCCCTACAGGATGGAGCTATATCTCAGTCCCCCCCAGCTCTACACTCGTTCCGCCGCCTATGTGAAAGAATTAATTTTTTAACACTTTTTATTAACACAAGTAAAACATGTTGATATTAAATAAACTTACATTAAAGGCAATCTTGTTTTGAATGTGAATGCTTTCCCTGCTGGTCAATATTTCCATCCGTGGATTCCAAGTCTCGTTTGGAAAATGTACAAAAAAGGAAATCTCCACTTCTACAGTGCACAAAAAAAAGAGCCTGGTTATGAAATTCTTTTCCCATTAGCCGTCGAATAATAGTTAAACTGTAAATTTACTATAGCACAAAGCTACGAGAAAGCTATGGGGTTTTTTTTATTTGCAATATAACAGTGTATCCAATTCTCTATTCTCTTGGTTTATGTGATAATAAAAGCAAGGCTCCAACAGAGCATGCAGTACACACTCGGGAATTAATTGGTAAAGGAAGTAACGCAATAAATTGTGCTTTAAAGCAAAGAAAAACACCGTGATTAAAGGATAGATAGATAAAAGAGGGGAATTTATGATTAAATGAATGAAAACAAAGCAATAAAATTTGTTTAAAAAGTCAGTTTTACAAAATCAAGTAATTTTTTAGATTTCGGTTACGATATGATTTACTGCTCGCTTGCTGGCCTCCGCATCAATTAATTACAATTATAATTATATTTAGTTTTAAGGTATAATACTTAGGCGCGGACACACAGTGCAGCATTTCATGTAACATTAAGCCCAACACATTTTTGGACGTGGACACACAGTGCAATATTTCATGTAACATTAAGCTCAACATATTTTTGGACTAGGACACACAGTGCAACATTTCATGTAACATTAAGCCCAACACATTTTTGGAAGTGGACACACAGTGCAACATTTCATGTAACATTAAGCCCAACACAATTTTGGACGTGGACACACAGTGCAACAAAATCACCAACATTGTTCGTGAAAGCGCGACGTTGTTACCCAGCATCAGAACAATCAAAATGGCGTCCAACAATAAGTCTGGAAAAAGGAAAAAAACTTGTTGCCCGCATTGTTGCAGGTGTTGAGTGCCATTTACTTTCAGTGCTATGGCGCGTGCAATGTTGCACTGATGCAACAAAATACATTGGTGGACATACGCTGCCGCAACCTTGTAGCTCACAATATTGAAATGTTACATCGTGAGTCAGCACCTTGTTTGACAAGATATATAAGCTACAGACAAAAACTTTTGAAGAAGCGTTAAAGAGCGTCGACTCAATTTGGGAGCTAATAGGAAATGGTCTTTTTGGTCCCGAAACTTCCAAGATTATTGAAAGGTTTTTTCCTACAAATTAAAAGTCGCGGATTTTCTTTGTTCTGTTAAGCAATTAACTTTCTTTTAACTCCTTTGTTCTTTGTGGTTCATTTAGTTATATACGCTGTTTAATATGCTTTTGTCCACTTTTTCATGCTTATGAAACATCTGTGCATCTAATTATGACAGTTAAAGTTCGTTAGGAAGTGACAACGAATAAAGCATCCGATCAAAAAAACCAGATTTTCTATATACTATTTTGTGAGCTTGCATGGTCGAATTATATTTTGAGCAATGATTACAACAAAACATGCATGACATCGCTTACACAACTGCTCAAAGATGGCCACTTTATGGCAATAAAATTCTCAAGCCTTCTTGTTAATTGACTTTTATTTGTACAAATTCGAGCAATGTCTTGTTTTACAAGTACAGATATATCGTTGTAAATTTAGTTCCATTAAAAATTGGTTGAAAAAGGATGAAACATATTTGCACATCTGAAAAATGTTTTAATATGTTCCTAAGATATTTCATCAATGCTCCTTCCTCCTCTGTCTCCTTACAGCAAGCTATGGTAGTCACACGTTGAGGGTTTTTAAAAGGTAGCAGAAAAAATATCGATTGAATATTACTTTTCCTATAGTCTTGTTTTCTGGTTCAATGAGAAAATGCTGATTAATTTTTAAGCCAAGGATATATTCTAACAGTATAGGTTGTTTGACTTAGTTTTCATTCCTAATGCGTACCTGGACAGTTGTTGGTATTGCAAAATCGTTTTTCTACGCCATCACCCTTACAATCCTTCCCACCGTACATTGGTGGAGGGTTCGAGCATGATCGTGTCCGACTCTCGTTGCCAGTCCCACACGGTCGGTTGCAGTAACTCCAAACTGACCAAGTTGTCCATTCTCCATTCACTTAATAAACAACAAAAAATAAAACCAAAATTAAGAACTTCCAAAATTGAGGGAGGACTTGGATAGCCTGAAAAATGCATTTAAGAAATTGCAGTTTTCAAACTGCGTACCAGCTGCGCATGAGAAGTTTAAAGCCAATAAAATTGATAGCAAAGCTGCAATTGCCATCTTATTGCAACAAAATTACAAGACAATGAAACGAAATGAAAACTATATTAAAATAAATTTTGTTTCGAAATTAACCTTTGTCTCGGCTGCTTCAGTCTGAATTAGTATTACTTTTTTTCTTATTGACCCTTGTCACGTAAACGTGACATTTATAAATATTCAGCTTTTCAAAAAACAAATTGTATCACCACATTTGTTACATCAATAATAGTCAAAATGCAATGTTTCGTGGCGGATACATAAACATTTCAATTTGAATATTCCGGCAAAATTTTGTGAAGTAAATGTATGGGTTTTGCATGATAACGAGGCTAGTAGTACATCAGATGCACTACCAGCCTCGTTATAATGATAAAGTCATATATTTTCCCTCAAAAATAACGCAAATTTTTTAGCAATATCTTCATCAAACTGTGAGCAATCCCATCTAAACTTTGCATTTTTACTCATATTTGGTGTGACAAATGTGGTGATGCAATTTGTGTTTTGAAAGCAGGAATAGTTATCAAAGTCACGTTTACATGACATGGGTCTATTTCATTTCTTTGAGAGGTTTAAACATTTCTGTCTTCATTCTTGCACTAGCTCTATTGCGTAAGCATTATATTTAAATGTTCAACAGTTGAAAATGATTGTACGAAGATCATTTATTATCATAAAAAAATCATGTATCGTTTCGGAAAGTAGTAGATAAAATTATAAATATAAAACGGTGATTCTGTGCTTTACACTTCCCAGCTCAAACATAACTTTAAATTGCAAATTTCAGTGAAGTTTATATTAAAAACATTTTCACTTTCTTCATCCTCATTTATTCTTCAAAAGAGCGTGTAGTTATAAACATTTTCTTTGTCGCAATCATTAAAACAAATCGTCATAATTTTCTGCTTGAACACGGAGCTAGCGATATTAATTTGAATAAAAGTAAAAGAATACTAAAATAGCTGCAATTTATGAATACGGTCTATGGTCTTTACCTGGACAAGGAAAGGTGTTGCATTTGCTGGATTGGTTTGTTACTCCGGAGCAATCGGCTCCGCCATTAAGTGGAGGAGGACTCGTACAAGTTCTTATTCGGTGTCGTAATCCTGAACCACAAGTTTTGGTACAAACCGTCCATTTTGACCAGTCTGAGAAATTTCCATTTACTGAAACAGTGAAAAACAAAGTGGTTCATCAATGTTGTTTTTTTTAATATTGTATATAAGTGTTAAGCCATTTCAGGGCTCAATTATAATTTAGACTGATATTAGTTTTTATAATGTTGCTTTGTTCTTAAAAGTAATGTACTGCCAGCATTGAAAATATCCTAACATAAGTCAAAGATATTCATTCATTAACCAAATATATTACAACTAGTGTAAGTTATACGTACCTTTTGGTAGATATGCAATGGAGCTTGTCGTTGATTGTAATTTGCTTTGCAGAATAATTGAAGAAACAGATTTAGATAAAGCTTGAGACTTAAACCTGATAGTAACATCAGTCGAAAGATTACGGACCATAAACGTAGACCACGTATGAGTGGGAGAAAGTTTGGCTGTAAATAGATACGGTGTATCAGAAGATAGAGAAACAAAGCCTGCATTTGAGGACAAATGTTTACTAATTGTCGGTGAAGACAGAGTTGCATTAATCAACAAGCGAGATGTTTTAAATATTGTTGATAGGTATTCTACATTACTTGGGAACAAAGATGCTACGGCAATTGTTTGCTCTACACTTTCTACAGCAGATTTATGAGATAGCATTTGCAAAGATGATCTTAAAGTTGTTGCATTTGGATAAGACCGCACAGTTGTATTTTGTGAATTCGATTTTGTCAGAAATTTTAAGTAGGAATTTTTAGAATTTGATGTGGATGGAGTTACAATCATTTGCGTTGGCAAAAATAAACGAACCGAAGAAAAAATAGGTGTCGTTTTTGAAAGAGATGTACGTTTATCCGTGAATGAAAGAAAAGCTCTACTAATTGAAAAGGCAGTTGAAGCACTTGGAGATGATATTTTATCGGTTAGAAAAGGGACTGTAGCTTCTGGGGATGAAAGAGAAAAGTCGCTACGAAAAGGTGTAATGCCGGTTGTAAAACCGGTGTTTGTTTCAGAAGTTGACACCATATCTGTTAGAATAGGATCTGCATTGTTAAGCAAGGAAGATAAGCCCATCGAGAAAGACATTAAATTAGCCGAAACAAAAGCTGTTGAAGTTGTTGATGAATGAAACGCAAAAGTATGAAAGCGAAGCAAAATGCTTGGGGAAGAAACTATTTTAGTTAGATTTTTAGTTGAAAAAAGTAAACTACTTTGCGAAGAAACCAGATTTTTAGGGAAAGGCACTTTATTGGTAGATGAAATGTTTGGGGAAAAAATTGTCTTGCTAAATGATGATACTAGATTGTATGAAGAAGAATCTTCATCGGTTGATGAAAATATTATATTGTTCGGAGAAGAAACTGTATTGGTTGTTGAGGTTATTAGATTGTTGAAAAAAGAAGCTGTATTTGCTGGTGACAAAACTAGATTGTTTGGGGAAGTAACTGTAATCATTTGTGAAAAAGCTAAATTATTTGGCGACGAAACTGTGTCAGTTGGCGAAGAATCAAGATTGTTTGGGAAAGAAACTGTATCAGATGGTGAAGAATCAAGATTGCTTAGGTAAGAAACCGTTTTAGTTGGTAAAAATGCTAGATTATTTTGTGTAAACGCAGTATTAATTGACGAAGAAACTAAGTTGCTTTTGAAATAAACGGTATTACTCGAGAAAAATACAACAGTTTTTGAGGAAAAATCTATATTTGTCGTAAAAGACACTAGGTTGTTTGTTAAAGAATCTGTATCGTTTGATGAAAACACTAGATTGTTTGAGAGAGAAATTGTATCGATTGGTGAAAAAATTAGATTGTTTAAAGAGGAGAATGTACTGGTTCGTTCCAAAACTAGATTACTTGTGGACGAAAATGTGTTGGTCGGTGAAAATACTAAATCGTTTGGATAAGTAACTGTAATGGTTGGTGAAAATGCTAGAGTATTTAGGGAGGATAACGTCTTAGTCGACGAAAATGATATATTGTTTGAGTAAAAAAGTGTATTAGTTGTGGAAAAGGTTAGATTGTTAGGTAAGGAAACTGTATCGGTTGGTAAAAAAGCTAAATTGTTTGGGGTCAAAAATGTATTGGTTGATGAAGATACTAGATTGTTTGATAGAGGAACTATATTGGCTGGTGATGAAAGTAGATTGTTTGAAGCAGAAAATGTTTTGGTTGGTAAAGAACTTAGATTGTTTGGGAAAGGAAATGTATAGGTTGATGAAGAGACTAGATTGTATGAGGAAAAAAACGAATCGAATTTTGATGATTTTAATTTTTTCCCGTAAGAAATTGTATTTGTTAGCAAGACTATTTTGGTTGTTGAAATTAGCTCATTGTTTGAGGAAGAAACAGCATCGGTTGGTGAAAATCTCAAGTTAATTGCGGAAGAAACTGCATTGGGGTTTGGAGATACTAAATAGCTCGATAAATAAACTATATCAACCGGTGAAGGTTTTTGATTGCTTTGATAAGAAAGTGAATCGATTAAAGGAAATACTACTTTGCTTGTGGTAGAAACTATATTGGTTAATGCAGATGTTAGACTGCTTGGGAAAGAAACTACATTGGTTAATAAAGATATCAAAGATTTTTGGGGAAACATTTTATCGGTTTGTAAAGAAACTGAAATATGTGGATGAAAAAATGTATCGGTTAACGGAATTACTACATTGCTTGTGGTGGAAGCTATGTTGGTTAACGAAACTAGTAGATTATTTAGAGAAGACTCTGTGTTGGTTGGTGAAAACTTTGATTTCGGAGAAGAATCTGTGGTGGTTGTGGAAGAACTTAGATTAATTGCGGAAGAATCTGCATTGATATTTGAAAATACTAGATGGTTTGACGAATGACCTGTATCGATAGAAGAAGATTTTAGATTGCTTAGATAAGAAAGTGTATGGGTTAGTGGAAATGCTACATTGCTTGTGGTAGAAATTTTATTGGTTATTGGAGATGCTAGATTGTTAGGGGAGAAAACTGTATCAATTATATATAGTGAAAAAAACAAATTGTTTTGAGAAGAAAACGTAGCCGTTGGTACAAAAATTAAGTTGTTTTGAGGAGAAGCTGTATCTGTTTCTGAAAATATTTGAATGTTTTGTGTAGAAAGTAAATTGGCAGAAGTGACTGTATTGGTTGGTGAGGATGCTAGATTTACTGAGGAAGAAATTGTATCAGTTGGTGAAAATACTAGACTGTTTAGAAAAGGAATTGTACCGGCTGGTAAAAACAATAGATTGTTTGGGGAATATACTGTATTTGTTGGTGACGAACTTATATTAATTGCGTTAGAAACTACATTGGTTTTTGAAGATACTAAATAAATTGACGAAGACATTGTATCGCTTTTTAAAGATTTTACTTTGTGTGGGAAAGAAACGATAGCTGTTGGTGGTAATACTTGATTATTTGGGAAAAAAACTGTATTGCTTGGTGATATGAGTAAATTTTTTGGGAAAGTGACTGTATTGGTTGTTGCTGATACTAAACTATTTGGGAAAGAGACTGTATTACTTGGTAATAATAGTAAATTGTTTGGTAAAGTGATTATATTGGTTGTTGATGATATAAGATTATTTGGTGAAATGACTGTATTGGTTGTTGATAATTCTAAATTATTTGGGAACGGGACTGTATTGCTTGGTAATAATAATAAATTGTTTGGAGAAGTGATTGTATTGGTTGTTGATGATACTAGATTATTTGGGGAAGTGATTGTATTGGTTGTTGATGATACTAGATTATTTGGTGAAATGACTGTATTGGTTAATGATGATACAAGATTATTTGGTGAAATGACTGTATTGGTTGTTGATAAACCTAGATTATTTGGTGAACTAACGGTATTGGTTGTTGATGATTCTAGATTATTTGGGAAAGAGACTGTATTGCTTGGTAATAATAATAAATTGTTTGGGGAAGTGATTGTATTGGTTGTTGATGATACTAGATTATTTGTTGAAATGACTATATTGGTTGTTGATGATTCTAGATTATTTGTTGAAATGACTGTATTGGTTGTTGATGATACTAGATTATTTGTTGAAATGATTGTATTGGTTGTTGATGATTCTAGATTATTTGTTGAAATGACTGTATTGGTTGTTGATGATTCTAGATTATTTGGGGAAGTGACTGTATTTGTTGTTGATGATTCTAGATTATTTGTTGAAATGACTGTATTGGTTGTTGATGATACTAGATTATTTGTTGAAATGACTGTATTGGTTGTTGATGATTCTAGATTA
>JAOTRI020143600.1:0-10619 GCA_028564885.2 Zoanthus sanctaehelenae
GGATTATCTATTGATTTTCCTTACTTTACTAACGTTGTTCAGTTACTGTGCTCACTTAGTGGGTGGCTCCACCTAAAATAAAATTGTTCTTCAATTGGTACAGGATTTGCTAGAGCCAAAACCAATTGGGCATCCTGCTGACGAACAGTAACTGCTTTGCTATTTTTTTCAGAGGCAATATAGTTATGTCTGTTCAGATATCTATATGTAGTCAACATTTCGTTAAAGGAGTACAAAGTGGTTGAAGCAAAACAGACGGAAATGAATCAAAAAATAACACATGAAAATGTTAATGGACAGTGTGGCAGTTGGCTGCTAAAAGAAGTTTGAAAAGGTGGACTGAGGGCGAGGCCTTACTCCAACTCACGTGAGTCCTTACGATTTCACTTGTGATTGGTCAAAATTAAACGCGTGACCAACTTCTTGGCAACACGGATAGTACACATGTAATTGTTCGGAATTGGCCTTACCCACTGTCTAACATTCCTGATTCAAACACACAATTTACTGAATTATCTAGTAACATTCCTGATTCAAACACAGAATTTACTGAATTATCTAGTAACAACCACCACTTGCATTCACTCTATCCCTTAAATAACAGAAACGTTTCACTGTTTCCACCTCTTCACACAACTCCTCCACCTTTCCCACTAATCCATTAGCTTGTTTCTTGCATCTTCCAAAAACAAAATCTCTTCCCAAATTTGGGGTCCCTCTCTTTAATTTAGAACATCTACCATATATCCATTTACCACATTTCACACACAACACTGAATTTGCCATTACCACAAATACCACATGGATCTATCTTACTTACGGTTACTTCACCTTCTGTACCACTCACTAAAACTTTTGTTTTTACGAGATTCACCTTCAGCCCCTTGCTCTCGAATGCCTCCTTCCATTTCCCGAACTTCTCCCTCAGTCCCTACATTGTTTCGCTCATCAAAACTAAGTCATTTGCATAGAACATCTCACTCATTGAACCACTTCTCACACTCTCTGCAGCCACATCAACCACAATGGCTAAAGCCAATGGCGACAACACGGATCCCTGGTGAATACCAACTTTCACCTCAAACTCTTCTGACAACTCTTGCCCAACTCTAACTCTTGTTTTCGCACCTTCATAGAGACTCATCACTGCACTCACTATTACCTCTGGTACACCTCTCCTTCTCATTGCCCACACCACTACCTTCCTCGGGACTCTGTCAAATGCCTTTTCCTTGTCAACGAAACACATATACAACTTTTTCTCTTCTTTAAAGCTTCTCAAAATATACATTGCATCTACGGTTCTTTTCTCTGGCATAAAACAATTTGCATCTCGTTAACTTTTACTACACACCGCAATCTCTTTTCTAGCTCCTTTTCTATATGCTCTAGCAACTTCACTCCCCATACGCCTCGCAACTCATTGCATCCCCTTTCCCCTTAAAAATAGGTACCATAACACTCTGCGCCCACGCAACCGGCATTCCATTTCCATCCAACACACCTTGACACAGCCCCTCCATCACACGAATCCCAATCTTCCCACTATCACTTCAACACTTAATTCCAATGGTCCAGGGAGTCTTTGGCATTTTCATTTCTTTTATCGCCTTCACCACTTCTTGATTAACCCTCTCAACTGGCCCTTCCACCAATTCTGCTTTCACATTCAGATCCCACTCATTCTCTTCATTCATAATTCTTTCCATGTACTCTTTCCAGACTTTCACTCTGTTTTTCACACTGAAATTCAGCCTACCATCACTGTTTCTCATACATCTTCCTCCCTAACATCGTTCCCGTCTATTTTCATTGACTTCACAAGCCTAAACACCTTGTTTGGATGCATACTCAGCTCCTTCTGCTCTTGCTCCGCTGCTTCCTTCATAGCTTTTGATACTACCTTTTTTACCTGATTCTTCATTTTCTTATATATGGCCTTATTTGCCTCAGTCCTTTTACACATCTCCTTATGTGCATCCTTTTTTCTTGCTATCGCTTCCTTCACATCCTTGTTCCACCACGTGTTCCCTCGATCTCTCCTTCTTTTTTTCTTCTCACATACTTCGTCACAAGCCCTCAAAACACCTTCCCTAAAACACTTCCACAAGTCCGGTGAATCAGCGCTTACCAGTTCTCTTATTCTTCCTTCAAATCTTGCCCTTGTATCCTCTTCCTTCAAACATTCATTTTTTCAATCACTTCCTTTCTCCCCATGTTCTTCACTTTTCTTCTAAACCAGATCTGTGACCACCACGGCCTGTGCTGAAGCTCATCTGGGATGACCTTCACATCTCTCAAATACTTTCTATTTATGTCTTTCCTATTTTCCCCTGCAGGCTGCACTGTACGTCACGTTCCTCTTCTCCCCTTTTCTGAATCAGATGTTTGCCACACACAACTCCTTTTCATCACAAAATTATTTCCTTCCACATTTCTCTCCCCATTTCCATTTCTTCCATGCACACCCTCATAACCCTCAATCCATTTACCAACATCTCCATTAAAATCACCTATACCCAATACTTACTCACACACACTATAAAAATCCCACTCGCTCCTCAAATCATCATAAAAATGCTCTTTCTCTGCACTCGTTCTGCCACTTTGCGGACCATAACACACATGATTCTCACCACTTCTTCCTCAAGTGCCATAACTAATGTCATCACTCTATCGCTTTTCCTTCTCACCTCCTCCTTTACCAAAACTCCCACACTTCCCATACTATCACTATTTCTTGACCACCAAATATATCTCCTACCTTTTGCACCCTTAAACCGCGCTCGTTATCCTCTCCACCTCACTTCTAGCAGACAACACACATCTACCCTCCTCTTTCTTGGTTCCTCACACACCTCTGTACCTCTACCACTCATACTACTTACATTCCAAGTCCCTAACCTCACTTTAAGTCGCTCATCAGGCTGCCATTATTATGCAGCAGGGCGAGGGGTTGTTCATTTCTGTTTGTGGTAAGCAAGTACAGCCCATACCAGCCTTTGGGCTGGCTGGTGTTCATGTATTCGTACTTTCATCATGAGGGTTTAGTTGGGGCATGATTTTTAAAAGCCGCATGCCCTTATTGACGCCAACCACAGTTAGCGGCTGCGGGCCTTGGCTTTGTCTGACCAAAGACAAAACCTGCAATAAATTGGATAATAAAACACTCATTAAACAGCTGTTTTTTTGTTTTTGTATATAACAAGACAATTATCGAACTTAAGCTCGGAAAAGTAGTACGTGGTCCCTGCACATTGCTTTACTTATGTACATATATATATATGTATAAATAAATGTATGTATGTATGTACACAAAATGGCCAAGAGAATAACACCGCTGACCAATCTGTCAACTCAGCAAGATAGGAAGTGGACGTGTTACTACAATGAGAAACAGCTTCCATCATCAAAGTAAATTCACTTCTTTTCGCAAAGAGCTCACAATCGTTTTATTTAGTGGTAAAGTAAAAAGAGTTTGCTCCAATAACTCATGGCATGTCAAACGGTTGGTTCGAGCCAATTTCAACAAATTCAAAGCATACTGGTTATTGTGGTACTGGTGCTTTGAAGCCAGCCCAGCATTTGGCCTGTCCATAAATTTACATCCCTAAAAGCATTTGAAACGTTACATATATGACGAACTCAATTTTGTTCTGAAGAGCCGTGCTATTCCCGCAAGCAAACAACAAGGTTGTTAGTGCCTTGTTTTATTTTTCAGTTCAACACTTACGCTATAAAGCAAAAATTATTTTCCACAAAAAACAGCAACGATAAGTTAAAATAAAGCGGCACATCGCAAATATTATGCACGCAAGGAACTAAAATTAAAAGCCTTTCTTTTGCTCGACCAACCGACCCGAACCTTTTTTTCGAAAACAGCTGTAAAGCAACTAATAAGCAGGGATAAGTTCTAAGGCAAAAATTTATTTTTAACAAGGTAATACTTTTTTGTATGGTAAATTTTTAACTAAATCGGATTAATAATCACAAAAACAATTTGCTAGTTATTTTATTTAAGTTTGAGAAACTTTTCTAATAAACTAGTAACAATTTGTAAAAGGGTTCATTAACGTCTTTTGCTTCTGTTTACTTTTTAAAAGAGTAAATTGAAGTAAAAGACGTTAATGAACCCTTGTTTGTACTCAATTATTAAAATTTAATTACTATTAAAATAGCCGCGTTGATAAGACTGTACAACATGCGCTTTTGTTAATAAGATAAACTGTGCCCTGTATCTGGGTAACGAGTAAAATAAGCTAAAATATATTAAAATAAAAAATACTATTTAATACTTCCAGTCACCTGGAAGCCATCTATGTGTGTAATCAGCTAAAAAGTGACAATGAAATAAGTTTCTATAAAATTTACTATTATAGGAATTTCAACAAAAGTTGCAAAACCTTGCTTAGCAATAGTTTTTACATAGCTGCACTACTTTACATATTCTAAAAATATAAATAGAATACAACGTGATTGTCTGTTCAGATGTTGTAGCAGAGACAGAAGACTGTCGTTAAAAACAGCGATATTCTTCATCAAATCAAAATATCACTGTCATCTTCTTGTTCTCCGTGGGGAGTTCTTTTTCACTTCGTCTGCTGTTTTTTGGCCCACTGATTTTCGTTGATCTCTTCTCCTCTGCCTTGCACTCCTAATAAACAGGTAAATAGGTAGATATAGATCCGCTAGATGATTAGACAGTCAAACCCTCAATGAAATAAAAATGCTTCAGACAGATAGGTAGACGGGAGAGATGGATGGATAAGATTATTGAGGAAGGGAGGGATAGATGGACGGGTTATTGAAGGGACGGGGTAGATGGATGGATGGATTGGTGATTGAAAAGAGGGACGAGAGAGGGAGGAAGGAAGGAGGGAAGGAAGAAAACAAGAAAGGGAGAGTAGGAAGCAAGAAAGGAAGGAAGGATGAAAGGGAGGAAAGAAGGTAGGAAGGAAGGCAGGAAGAAAGGTTGGAAAAAAGGTAGGTAGGATGGAAGGTAGGAAGGAGGGTAGGCAGGAGGGTAGGAAGGAACGAAAGAAGGTAGGAAGGAACGAAGGAACTCTATGTCTAGTAAGTAAACATAACATCTAGGTGCTAAACCAATACTTACGATTGTGTCAGGCTTAGCTCTGCATCGCTGCAACTGTCCTCTGAAATGATCTTTAGGTCTCCACCTCTGTTCACAACGGCAGTCATCTGATACAAGAAAAGCGCATTAATCATTACAAAACTTGAGACATTTCGACCAAGAGCCATATCAGTTGTTGACTTTCAACTAATGTTCAATCTAATTTTGTTGGTTCTCTTCTCAAGCCTATACACTTTTCGATATGTCCTGTCCTAGTCAGCCCTTCAGGACATCTGAAAAGATGACGTCAATATGTCCTGTCCTTGCCAGCCCTTCAGGACATCTGGAAAGATGACGTTAATATGTCCTGACCTTCCAAGCCCTTCAGGACATTTGGAAAGATGACGTCAATATGTCCTGTCCTTCCCAGCCCTTCAGGACATCTGGAAAGATGACGTCAATATGTCCTATCCTTCCCAGCCCTTCAGGACATCTAGAAAGATGACGTCAATAAAACTACATTGGTTGTTCTTCCCATCTTTCATCATAAATCTGATATTCTCGCTTTCTACTGAACAACAAATGGGTGTATCTTACTCCTTCAGGTCTGAATTCACACCACTTATCTACACAGCAGTAGCAACCAATAGTCTCTGCAAAGCTCCGTAGTAATCACGCGTTAAACTATCGCTCGTACAGTTAAAGTGAAGACAATCTAATAATAATGTGCTGTACTAGGATACATTCTATTTTACTTTTCAACTTGAGCAATTTATTAGTGCTTAATAAACACGTGATATTGTATCGGATATATGGTTGGTAATAATTGCTTTGTGTGTAAATCAGATTACTACAAGCCCCAGTGTAGGATTCACCCCATTAGCAAGGAGGTGACCTATCGTGTCATCTTTCCCTTCACACATTCTTCAAAGTGGGGCTCGTTTTACCTCTCGGTTTTGGTCATAGGTTGTTCTAAAAAGCTCTTCAATACCATGGGTTAAGCTCTCCTAGGAGAATTTGACACTCCAAACAAACGTTTTCTTGCATTTTTGCAAAAAGCAGCACATCTTATACTCTTGATGGTACGTAGGTCCTTCATCACAACTGCCGACAGAAGTGGTTTCGTTTCTATTTAGTTATACAGAGTACGGCGAACCAGAATCCTCAAACCGCACGTAGTCCACTACATGCGAGAATAAGCCAACTACCACTTGAGATATTGGACGGCACAATAAGTTTACATCTGCTCGCGAAAGCAATGTATCAAACATTCATTTGGCTCTCAGCATTTCTGTCCTTAGCACCTTCATGGAATGATGTGCACAACTTTCATCTCTCTGTTGATTCTTCTTTGCTTTCTTAACAAAAACACAATCCTCAATACAAAGCTTTAAAAGCTCTAAAACGACAAAAAAATGTTTTTGTTTCGACAAAATAAATACCTTCGTTCGATTTTTTTTCTGTTTAGTTCTCCCATCAGTTACATCTTGACTATTCGTTTCCTGCAAATCATCTTCAAACTCTAAGAAAATAGAAATGATCTCGTTACTATAAAATACACAAGCATTATTCAGAAAAAATTTTTCTTTGAAAAATACCTTGAAGAACAAAAAAGAAGACGAACATCTTAATCGTTCCAAAACTTTCATGGAATCGAATGATTGTAAATAGATATCTAAACAGACATAACTGAACTATAACGCTGCAGATTAAAAATTAAATATACTGCTCGACACAGATATGATCAGCCTTATCCTGTTTATTAAAAAGTAGGCCTGATTACTATCTGCCTCAGGCCAGTTTAATGCCTGTGATTAATATGTAAGTTATACACAATATAAAAAGAGAGAATACTTACTGACGTTTCGGACATTAGTCCTTAGTTCTTAGTCCTCCATTGGTCTTTTTTTAATCCGTCGAAATATTGACGACCCAAACGCCAGTAAGTACTTTCACTTTTTACACACGATGTATAATTTACATATTTCTCACAAAATTGTTACTTTAGAAACACCGACGCAGCTCACACTAGTTTAAAGCTAGTTCATATTTCTTAACATGCCAGTCTAGTTACGACCTACCCTGCTCCGTGACATAGTTTGATGGGAAATAACCTTGTCTACCGTCTGCCAGTCGGCCCATCCACCAGTGCGCACTGTCTTGATAAAGTACGGTTATTACGTCTCCTGAGCGGATTGTCAACTCATCACCACGGTTGGCTTCGTAGGGATATATCGCAACAACCTGTGATGGCAAAGATCTGTTTGGTGTAGCTGGAACTAAGCTAATTGACATACAAAACGATTAACGTATTGGTTGACAACTGAAACCAGGAACATTCCGAAAACAATAAAATGTTAATTTAAACGCGAACGATCATTTCTCTGCTAAGGACGTTATGTAAGACTAGTTCTTATGGTGGAGCAGAGAATCATCGTAAAAATATTTTCTGAAAGGTTTGTAGGAAAACATTCATAATTTCGAAAACAAAATAACCAAAAAGGGTTAGTAAAGATTTACCTAAATCACAGATCTTACAAGTTTTCATGAAATACCTTTGGTAGTTGCTGGCTGTTATCCGTGATGTAATTAAAAGATGGTTTGGTAGGGGTTCCATTGAGGTGAGACATTCTCTGAAAAGCAAAATGACAATAGGCTTTATTCTTACAGTGAAAACTAGCAGGATGAAGAGTACATGAAGTGAATGTAACCTGTTCAAAGTTTTCAATAATTTGTAGAGCGATTACACACTACAGGTTACTGCTATAACTCGTATTGACAGGCTTATAGCAGTATGCTTCATGAAAACTTGTGTTCAAAAGGACAAGGTCAGATTATACCCTGTCTTCAATAGTTCAAGCACCTCAAACTTTTTAAAGACAAATGTTAGCTTTATTATGGTTGCTTGTCTAACTCCTGGCGAGCCAATTGTTTTGGTTTACAGCATTTAGGGATCTAGTAAGGTTCCAAGGAGTAAAGATAATAGGACTCGAGGGCCCTTACAAAAATCTTACTCCTCGGCCTACGGTTTAACGCACTTATCCGAAAAGAAGCAAAAGTCTAACCATTTGCAGATGTTATAGCAAAGGCAGCACTTTCTCCTCAATTATTTTAAGACCCTGAGAGTTGCTCCGGCCAGGAATCGAACCCGAGCCTCCCAGACAGCAGACTGACACCTTACCAACTAAGCTAACCAGGTGGCGGTGAATTGAAGTGTCTTGTTGAGGAAAACACCAAGCATACGAATGAGGGTACCAGCATTAGATGGGTGGCTAGAATGTTATAGATCAGTAATATGAATATATAGAGAGAACCTAGATAACTGTTTAACTTTAAACAAACAAGGTGCAAGTGGGTTCAAAGAGTCTTTCGCACTAAACACAACATTCAATTCTACTTGCAAACAAGCTCGTTCAAAGAGCCAAATCAAACAACGAAGACGATGTAATGACTTAAATAACAACTGCAACTGATGTATGGCTGATTGTTCTTAATGCAGTCTGTCACTGATAATTATTATCTCTAGCTATGATATATATTCTAGTTTGAACCAAAGTTACAAGTAAGCTATGCAACAATTATATTCCACGGTCTTACCAGTGGTCCGGGGGTTTCTTCAGCGTGGACGTTTTTAAAGTGAAAAGGATTCCTTTGTCCTGGAACAACAATCAATGTTGAAAAACTCATCACTCAGAGCGGGCAAAATAAATACGAACAGCTGTAGACTGATTATTATAGTGCTTAAGAGTACAAGATTTGTGCGAGTAAACTTAATACACCGTTAGCTTAATAAGCTCACACCTCGTATATTTGAATCATACTATTTATATTATCATTACTCTACCTTATTAAAATGAAGAACTCATACTACTAAGAACTCTACTGAGGACAAAAAGATGGGAAAAAATATACATTTCTCTTTTGTTTCATATATGAAGATAAGCACGATATTTCCGGTGGGTTGAGCGAGAATGATTCTGGATAGTGCATGCAGTTCCTGTTGCTGCCTAAATAAAGTTTAAATGGACATATGTTCGCTTAAAGGTAAAATGGATAAAATTGAAGAACGACAATGTTTGGTTTTAAACAACTTTGGAACTTTATACAGCCTTAATAATCTTATCTAGTAAATAAACTTAGTTTTGCACTGGCTATCTCCCTCTGCCTATGAAGCTATTTTAGCTTAGGTTGTCATAGTGATCATCAATCTGTCTACCACCTCTACGACCCAGGATTGATTCCTCGGCTTGGCATGTGGGCTGAGATTTGTCGAGCTCAGTCTGACTCCGAGGGTTTTTCTCTGGGCATTTCGGTTTTCCTCCCTCAGGATATTCGACTTTAACGCCAAGATCTGAGCCGTCGAGCGATTAAACATTAGCCTCTGGCTAGAAAGAATGGGCAACCACTTCCTTGGCGACTAACGTTAAATAAAGTATATTAATAATAATAATAATATAATAATAATTATTATTATTATAATCATTATTATTATTATTATGTTTCCACTGGATCTTTTCTCCTTAGCTCATGTATCGAGCACCTTTCACAAAATCCTTGCTGTTCCTAACAGTGCAGTCTTAGTGTAATGCCCAGTCTCTCAACCCAATCACCTAACTTTCTTGTTAATCCACCTAGAGCGCCAACAATTCAGGTATTACCTGAGCACTTTTCAAATTCCACATTCTCATAATTTCTCTCTTCAGGTCCAGATATTTTTCAATTTTTTCAACCTCTTTTTCATTTATTCTTGAATCTCCGGGGATAGCGATGTCAACAATAAAACATTTGCTGTCTTCCTTATTGAGGATTATAATGTCAGGTCTTCTAGCTTCAATAACATGGTCACACTGGATACAGACATCCCAAGATCTTTACTCTTTCATTCTCCACTACACTCTTAGGTGTTTGCTCATACCACTTTTCGCTCCACTCTAATCCATATTTCTAACACAGAACTTTGTTGTTGTTGTTGTTGTTGTTATTATTATAATCAGGGCTCGACTTTAGAAAAAAAATCTTGGGGCCAGCTGGCTTCTAAATTTTCAAATTTGGTTGCTATCACCTAATTATAACTTGAAATCGTGGAGTCCAGGCTGGCGACCATGAGTGAAAAGTTAGTAGCCAGCCAAACAAATGAAGTCGCATTGGCGACCCCACAGGTCGCAACGTCGAGCTGTGATAATTATCATCATCGTCATTATTATTATCATCATTATTATTATTATATCGCAGTACTGTACTTCTAGATGCTAAGTTTACTAAAGAACATAGGGCGTAATAACGTAATCTATGTTCCTTCATGGATTATAAATTTCTATATTATACTAGGTACAAAATAGTGAAAACCTAATAACATTAATTTAAACCGGCTCGTGTGCCTAAAAACAACTAATTTGGAAACGACGTGCTAGCATTTGCTAGAAAGACTGACAACTGTTAACTATCACTTTCGCTAACTATTTACAGTCCACCTTAAAGTCAATTAGGCAGCAACCTTGAATGTCCGAGCGATGTGGAGCGTACTTGAAATGACCGATCTCTGCATTAG
>JAOTRI020143611.1:0-10619 GCA_028564885.2 Zoanthus sanctaehelenae
CTAGTTATATCACTATACTTTTGTAATAAAAAATAGTTGATAGATAAAATGCTGTAAAATGTTGGTATAGTCTGAATATAATGTAAACAAACAAAGAAAGGAAATGAAAAAAAATAAAATGTATTGTATTGGATTATGGCATGCTACTGCTTAATTTCTGGGATGCACTATCTGAAGCGGACGGACAACGTGTCATCCGCTGTTGGAAGTTCTTTTTACTTTACCTCAAACATGACAATGGTTCATCGAAATATGCACTTGAAGCATTATACCTAATGTTTGAGGTGTATGCAATAGTGAGTCTAAGAGCATCTCATCGTTTGGTATGGAATAGATTTATTAAGAATAAACCCGGCTTAGGAGGAAACATTCCTTTAGATCTCCAACTGGAGTTTTACAATTAATCTGTAAAGGAAGCACTAAGTATCTATTGGTATTTATTTATTGAAAATTGTGTTGTACACACTTAGGTGCATGTAAATATGACAAACATGTTTTCATAAAATACTTTATTTTGTGTAAAAAGCAGAACTACAATGGCATTATCTAATAATCTATTTCAAGAATTGCAGCAAAGATTTTAACTCAGTGTATAAATCTTACAATATAGTTTTAGTTCAATTAAAATATGACATACACTTGTCACCCATATATTCTTTTCAATGAAGATGGTATTTTATGTACTGTTCTTTGAAATAAAATGAACAAGTGTACATTGTGGAGTATTTGGATAATTTGTGTTCTCATACCATCATTAAATTTGTTTAGAAGCAGTAACCAATGGAAAAACAGTTGCCAAATAACAAATAAGGAGGTTTTTATGAGAAACATAATAATATCAAAAATGATATCGAGAGAAAACACAAATTAGTTTTAAAGTTATAATCATTGGAATATTTTGGGGTCGTCATGATGCCATTATCAAACAAAAATACGTTGCTTATTCCTTTTTGTGTTATCGAACACAAAACAACGAAGGATGCGAAATTCCATTAAAAACATGGATAAACTCAGCCTATAAATGAAAGTTCTTTGCATAGAGTCATTTTATCAAAGTTGTTCAAAAGTAACTAATAGATAGACAACTGTTTCATCACTATGACTAGTTACTCCGCCTGTACATTTTCACAAGTATATTTTAGTCATGTTGCCTAAATTTAGTAAAATCGATTTTATTAGTTATCTTAGTATTGAACAGCTCAAGAGTGTACTCTGCCAACAATCAGCGGAAAAAATAAAACTAGGGGGAAGTGTGATGCAAAGAACATAAGCATACACGATCGGATTTAGCAGTATCCAGGTGAACTATCAATCAAAGACGGGAAGTTGTTTTGTCTGGCATACCGCGAAATAGTATCTACAAAGAAGAGTATTCTAACTACACATTTGGCTTCAAAGAAACATACAGACTAACTGAAGAAGTCTAAACTGAAGGATCAGACAATTATGGAGGCTTTTAGAGTGGCGGACAGGACGCAGAAGGACAGCACTCTACCCATAACTGAACGGGCCTACCGACTCGAAGTTGTCGAAAAGTTTCTGAGGGCTGGCATCCCAATTGGGAAAATCGATATGCTACGGTCCCTCTTAGAAAGGAATGGCCTACGTCTCACAGCTAGTGCTCATCTTGGTCAGTACATATCAATTGTTCTCAAGCAGGAAGTCCAAAGAATAAAAAATGAATTGACTTTGCCTGGTCAGTCTGGCATGACAAGAGATTTTTCAATGATTTTTGACGGAAGTACACGACAAGGAAAAGCAATTGCTGTGATTTTGCGTTTCCTTGAAGATATTGGTCGATCATTCAACGTCTCGTCAGAATTGATGTATGTTCCAAATAAGTAAAGGCCGATGGTCTTGCGCAAGTGCTTAATCAGTGCCAATCAGTTGATTATGGTGTCAAGGCCAACTCGTTGCTTGCAGCCATGAGAGATGGGGCAAGTGTGAACCAGGCAGCGTTGGATAGGATTGCATTTATATTTCCTAAAATGCTCAACGTTGTGTGTTTCTCACATACGCTTGACAATATTGGGAATCATCTTGTCATTCCAACTCGATGTTCTAGAGTTCGGTAGCATATGGATTCGCTTGTTCCGCCAGAGTTACTAGGCAAAGCTGTTGTGGAAGGATCTGATTGGCCAAAAAACAATATCATATAGTGAGACAAGATGGTGGTCAAAGTGGGAAGTCTATCAGCAAATATTACTGCAGTTTGGAGATATTGAGAGATTCTTGATAGAAGCAGAAGCCGCTAATGTCGGTCCACAGTTAATCCCTCAACTCCAAGCAATATTTTTCGATCCTGAGCGAGTAATCAACCTGAAGTTCGAGCTTACCATCACCATCGATGTTGGGGAGCACTTTGTAAAAGCGACTTATTACTTGGAAGATGATGGCCCTCTCGTGCTCTCCTGTTATGAGAAACTCCATGTTGTTGCCCAAGCCTGCCAAGCCCCTCAATTTCCAAACGTTCGTGTAGTCGCAGCAGCAATGGCCGAAGAAAATCCTGCCCAAAATGTAGCAGCCCTCGAACAGCAGGCAAAGGGCATGTGTCCAACCAGCCATAGATGGTTTCTGAGAAAGTTCAATGTCCAACTATACAACACAGTGGTACAACACAGTACAACCACTGCGAGGTATATGTGTCCAGTCAGCCAACTCAGCACTCAGTAGAGACCTTGCGAATCTTCCCTTTTCTCGATGATGATGGCTTTATCAACGGCGTAAAAGCTGAGCTACCTGCTTACTTAGCTGTCAGTGAAGATGTGGTTATCGACACAGAAGAGCGAAAGATAAAATGGTGGCATGACCACAAGGATCAGCTCCCTCACTGAGCATCTGCAGCGAAGAAAGTATTGTTGGTGCAGACATCCTCGGCTGCAACAGAAAGGGTATTCTCTATTCTTAATTCCTCATTCAACGATCAACAAGAGCACGCCTTAGTTGACTATCTGCAAACAAGTGCGATGACCCAGTACCACAAGCGATGATTAACTTCTAAAATGGGTAATGATGACCAAATGACAAGCGAGGATTAACATTAACATCTAGTAACAGAAAACTTCAAACGTTGTGTTGGACTTAAGTTAAATGGAAAAAAACATTGATCGTTACATTTTGTTGATGAAAAATGCAAGTGAAAATCTGAAAAATGTAATGTTCTATGATTAAAAAAGGCGGAAAAAGTGAGCATTTTTTTGTAACCCACAAGCACTTTTTTTAAAAAAATAGCATTATTAAAGCACTTCTTTGGCAAAAAACAAGCACTGCTTTTAGCATTTAATGTTTTTTTACGAGCACTTTCGGTAAGAGCCTAGGCCGCTCTTTTGAACCCTGCTTAGATATTGATTCAATTTCATGTCAGTTTTAATATTAAAATCTCCCTAATTAATGTAAATGAAGCAACTTTTCCAAGATACCCCCAGGAAAAAGCAGATTTCTCCTTTTACCATTCAGAAAACGAATCAAATATAGTACTCCCTTAGAAGGTCTCGAGTAACCATAACCCTTCAGAAAAATCCATCCATAGGGGCTATGAATATTGATTGAAATGGCCCTGAATTTGTGAGCCCTTAGCTATTACCGTAAGCGGTGTTTCACATGAAATTTACGGTCGAAATCAAACCCGACCATAGGCGTGGGCACAAGTAAGTATTCATGATCATCATATAAATCTTAACATCACAATAAAAGATTGTGCGCCGTATTTCTTTTATTAATGAAAACTCATCTCACCATTGTTTTCTTTACATGGACTTAAAATCGAATTCAAGTAAAATAAGACCATAAAAAAGTTGTCCATTTAATTGAAGAGATTCCAGGATTAACCTACAATAAGGATGTAATTGCAATTGCAAACTTCTTCCGGAAACGTCATACAGTGACTGTTTTCCCACTGCCATAGTTCCTATACTCAGTGTGATGCATCCTAGGTACAAGGTATGTTTCGCCTTTTCCAGGGCCTTGAAAAGAAAAGAAAAACAATTTGAGCTGCTGGTACAGAAAGTAACAGTAATCAAAGGTTCATTAACATTTTTTCCTTTTTTTTACCTTTTTGGGAAAGGGCAACAAACCGTTTTTAGCCGTTTTTAACTGGCTCAAATAAAACAACCGCCAGATAATTTTCTTAGCGACAACCCTGCAGGAACTATAGTTTCAATTTGTTCTCTACAGTAAGCATCTCGGAAATTCAACACTTAATTGGCAAGTAAATATAATTTTCTTAGCGACAACCCTGCAGGAACTATAGTTTCAATTTGTTCTCTACAGTAAGCATCTCAGAAATTCAACACTTAATTGGCAAGTAAATATAATTTTCTTAGCGACAACCTGTGTCTGAAGATTTTTTAGTATTACACGAATACGTGTATTATTTGGGACAATAGTAAACATACGGTACCCTTTACAAGAATTCGAAAATTCGCGTTAAAACTGGAAACTGGCCGCCCCTGTGTGTTTTTTCAGGGGTTTCGAGCCTCGTTTTCGTTTACATCAACTATGTCATTTTTTGCATGTGCTCCTTGATTTCGTTTTGGCTAAATAGTTTATATGTTTGCAGTTTGAACTATGCATTGGACACGAGTTAAAATGCCGAGTTAAAATGCCTATTGTTTTAACAAATTCTAGATTTTTTAAAAACGTTTTAAGGCCACTCTTTACCCAAAGACAAATTGTTCTTTACTTTTATTAATATTTTTTTATCATATATACGTCATTATTTTGAAATGAGAAAAATCCAATAATCAATTTACAGATCGAGATTATTTGGATGAGATTTGAGGAAGGACTGATAGGTTTTGTAAATGTAGTTTTTTTAAGAGAAACCGGAGAGAAAATTTTAGTGACGTTTGAATAATAACTTTGGAGTTGATATTTGATAGAAAACTGCAAAACCGTCCCCTAACGAAAGTCGCGCATGGTCTAGAAGAACGGTTTAGAGGTCGCTCTCAAAGCTCTTGTAACTCAAATACTTCTTTTAACTCCTTCACTATCCACCAAAATTAAGGGTAGAGAGTGGGCTTAAGTATAAAATTGTATTGTAACAGGAAATTGTACTATGCCTCAGGAAACATTGGCTGTTTCGGGGACCATAAAACATACTGTTTCCTATGGGCTCAGTCAATATATCAACCCTTTCAGTCCCAGCTCAGTTATTAAATTCTCCCAACTTGAGCCCATACTTTTTATTGAATTTCATTTTTTATCTTTTAGTAGTTTATTTTGATCAATGTTCATTTTCTCACTACTACATAACTTATTTTTTATTTGTTATGTAAGGAGAACTTTCAAGAGTGCTGATAACTGATTGGGAGTGAAAGCGTTAAATGTGTTTTTGTTTTACTTACTTTCAAGTGGGGAATGCCATGGTTTGGGGACATTGCAGGTAAACAGTTCCCATCGCTTTCTCTCTGATGGATCAGTGTAAGACTCCTTCACAAGACTGATCATTCCTCTACAGTACAAGCATATAAGGTCAACAAGGGATGTAAGGTCAACAGGGATGTGTAAGGTCAACAGGGATATAAGGTCAACAAGGGATGTAAGGTCAACAGGGATGTGTAAGGTCAACAGGGATGTGTAAGGTCAACAGGGATATAAGGTCAACAAGGGATGTAAGGTCAACAGGGATATAAGGTCAACAGGGATGCAAGGTCAACAGGGATGTGTAAGGTCAACAGGGATGTAAGGTCAACAGGGATGTGTAAGGTCAACAGGGATATAAGGTTAACAGGGATGTAAGGTAAGTCTAAACTGCAAGAGCGTTTTTGACCTTTAATTACTCTTGATAACATTGTACATAGCCCGAGGGAGCAGCCCGAATAGGGTATTTTTTGCTAGAATACTAATACTCTGGATGAAGCGCACAGAATTAAACAAGGCTTCTGAATTGCTAATTAAGCGTGGGGTAAGCTTTGTCCCTCTACAAGAATATAAGGTCAATGTTCAGGGATATAACGTCAACAGGGATGTAATGTAAGTTTAAACTCCAAGAGCGTTTTTGGCCTTTAATTACTCTTGATTACATTGTACATAAGACATCGAATAACAAAAATAAATTCTGCAAACTGATTTGTACGGCGGACAAGAAACTAAACAGTATAAAAATAAAAACAAAAATTTACTTTGCCCAATATTTCGGTTTGGAAAACAAACCTTCTACGGGGACTGGAGTATTAAACTAAAAAATGTTTGTTATAAAGACGTTACAGATAACAGTTTGAAAGGTTAAAATACAACATAGATTAATGTGATTGGCTTTAGGTTTAGCAAGTGTTATCCAATGTGATGTGTCAATGTGTTTCACTCATCACGTCTATTTATACCATTAGGTTCTAATGTTTTGGCTTTGTTTATTAAATGAGTTTCACGAGCTTTCCTCACTGAATTTCTGTTGTTGTATATTTTTTCTAGAGGTATTGTACATAGCCGGGGTAGCAGCTGCTGTTTTGAATAAAATAAGTAGGATATTTTTTGAACGTGTTTTTCATGTGCTCATTTTTAAAATACGAAAACACCAATCCCCCAACTAATCACCTCCACTTAGGGGCTTTTGGAATCAAAAAGCTTATCTCCGGCTTCCGTTGTCTTTGACACTAATCCGTCGCAGGTATTAGCACCCAGCACAAGATGTTGTTACTCGCTGAGTTGGCTTGGGTGAAAAAGAGGTCACACAAATATTCGAATCTTGGCAATTTGATGGGATCGAACTAGGGACCTTGTTGTTGGAAAGGCCAACCACGTCCGCCCTAATAAAGACTAGTTGTTCTTATAAAAAAGGAGTGCAAAAGCAAAATAATAAACTGAACTGAACTTTGTACTCACTTGTTAGGAACAGGATTCATTGAAAGAGGAAGCCTAGGAATTCTAGTAGCAGATTTAAACCACGTGACATCTCGCATTGGCCCTTTTTCACGTGGGACAGAATCAGGTGGAAGTGGGTTGTACTTTGATCCATGTCCCCAGGCCTTGGGGTACCCTTCACATTCCCAGTGGGTTGCATACTGTTTCTTGGGATATCGACTCAACTCTAGGCTGTAATTCAAAATAATTTTTCATTATGATGAATACATAATTTATTGTTAATTATTACTGAGTTAGCTGCACTTATCTCCGGTTTCCATAGTGTTAAGTGGATTAGAGTCCTTAACACTCTGTGGATGGGACACTAATTCATCGCTGGTACTCATTTAGCTACCCCAGGATAATCTCTTTCCAAAGGTGTAAAATCTTTCATAACTATAGACTTTTGGAAAACTGTTTTCACAATTGCAGAAAGGTTCATGTTTCACCAGAAATCTCAAGTGCCTTTTAAACCTGCTATGTGATTGGCCGACATGCGGTCTCGAAAACAGTAGGAAAGGAATGTTGCTCAGCAGACGTTTGTAGGGAAGGACTGACACAAAACATGTCTATGAGGAGGATACTCACTCTGTGAATGCTCTATGGTCTCTGTTCGTTGTAGTCAGATATGGGTCTCCATGGTAACTGATCACACCCTTATCTCGAGGATAGAATTCCTGGCCTGCAGAATATCTGTTTATTGTTGAAGGTACAAGGCTCTGTGAAAAACAAGGGCTCCAGTTATATTTTCTCTATTTCCAATCTGTTATAAATAATATTAGTATCTAACAGTCTGACTACACTAAAACATGCATCCTGTATTCTGATAGGCTACTCTATGTAGAGCTCTATATTTGTTAGCCTTTTTCGTAGTGAAAAGGTGACAGATCAAAATAGTAATGATAGAAGTGTTGCTATAAATAAATATCAAAGAATTTCATACATCATTTAATTTGTACATGAATTTTTGACCATTTGGTATATTAATACAAGATTATTAAATTTTCAACCTTGAATATTGCATTTCTAGCATTCTGATTGGTTATATTTTCTCCGAAGCAACATTTTAAGATTTAGCAGAAGTCTGTCTTATGCTTGCTGAAATTATTTCTATTTACACTATCGTCGTTGAGATTTACAAAAGCTTGTGTATGGTCGTTCTGCTTGACTGGCCTTCTATACATGCGAGATTGTATGATTCGTGACTGGCAGATGCCGCAATGAAGTTTTGATCAATGAAAATATGATGAGTTTTTGCTCGGATTTAAACATTTTTGGTTTATGGAGATAAACTTTTAATAGCACAACTTCTAGTTGAGTAAATGCAGATAAATACGATTTATATAAAAAGATTTATTTCAAGGAATGTCGCTACAACCGGAAAGAAGAAGTTAGAAGTTTCTTTTGATGGCGCACTTATATCATAAGTCGTTTGAACGAGTTGTTGTTTTTAGAAAACGGGTGACCAAGTCGTTCGAACAAGTTGTTGTTTTTTGAAAACGGTGACCAAATCGTTTGAACGAGTTGTTTTTTTTAGAAAACGGGAGACAAACTCACTCGAACGAGTTGTTTTTTCCAGAAAACAGAAACGCCAAGTCGTTAGAACGGATGCAAATTATTTAGAAACAGCTATCAAAGACGTTTAAACAGAATAATGTTTAAGAACGGAAAGTCGTTAGAGTACGTTTTCCCGTGCAGGGTCACATTATTTATATGAACTTTAACAAATTTTCTCGGTTGTCAATTTATTTTAAAGTTTGTTATTAGTTTCAAGTATCGAGGGGTTTGGAAAGTTCATGAAATTTAATAAAACAATTATTCCATTCGCGCTTGTTGGATATGAAATTATTATAGCCAGCTGGGCGATACACTCCTCGTTGGCTATTTACCATCTCATATCCAACGTGCGCTCTTGGAATAATTGATAAATAATCGGACCTCTCGGCCTCATGGACTACGACTTTGAATATCGAATTGCTGTTCATTCGTCTTTGAGTTAAACACATAAGTATTTTCTCAGAGTGTAAAAAAGTTCATTCATGGATAAATCGAGATGAATGAAACCAGTTTTAAAAGTAATCAGTGAGCTGAATGCATGCATCATCATCAACGTCATCACCAACGTCATCACCAGTACGATCATCATTCATGGTTCGTGATGCATGATTTCGTAAACTAGTTATTCTACTTTGTTATAGCCATTGTCAGGACTATAAAAATTATTCGGCTTCTCATGTTTTTTTCCGTTACTGTACTGAGAGAAAATTGGTAATTAATGTTGGGTGAACAAACTGAAAGTAGTTTTCATTATTATTATTATTATCATTATATTATAATTATTATTATTATCATCATCATCATCAAGTACTTATTACACATGAAGTTTTACTCTAAAGAATGAGTAATTTTTTTCTGTAACAGCAAACTTTTAATGTAATTTTTATCGACTTATATTATTATAGAATTGAAGGGGAAGCAATCAGAGCAAGCTAAGTGAATATAGATATTGTTTGCTGTGGTGAATACTATAATTGAAGATATTGGCTTGCTTAAATCCAATACCTTGCTGTTACCCTCCAGGTGATGATCTGACAGGTTGAATGGCTGAACTCCAGCATTATAAACTGTGTTCATGTCAATGCCATGATGGCCTGTGTATTTGGCCTTCATTTCACTGCACTGATTTCCCATTGTGAGAGGTCTTCGCCATGGCTTCACTGCAAGCTGAAGAGAACAGTTGATATATTTTCACTAATTAGTTAATAATTGTATATAGAATACATGAATTGTATTTAGCACCTATAGCTCTAAAAAGTTATAGGCATCTTGCATTTAGATTTTTTTGTGAGTAAAACCATAAAAGATAAGAAGAAATTAATATTGTATAATTATTTCCAAATACTTTTTTGATAATGTAATTGTTACAGTTGTTAATAATATTAAAAACTATTAACTAATACTTTTGTTAAATTAATTTGATGTCAATTAATTAAACTTTTAGATTATATCTCAATTCAGTAATTGTGGTATTAATAATGCTTTTAACAACCAAGATCCAAAAACCTATTACAGTATATTAGATTAATATATACTTACTGTAAATGGTACAGATTTTTGAACCAATATAAAAAAAGAAACAAACTTTGATTAATTCCTCTACACAAAATTATAAGTAAATAAGTGTTTTGGTATAAATTATATGTACCAACTGTCAAACAAAAACGACACTTAAAGAAATTCAAGGCAATTCACTGAATGACAATAGAGGCTTTGCATGATCATGTGACTCAGAAACATTCCTTAAAATATTTGAAGTTTTGACACTATTGCAGTATTTTTTAGAAGGGACTGTTGTCCATACCTCATTTTTAGTAACTGCATGCAGAAAATAATTTTTGCTCGGATTTGATGAGTTATGCAAAAAAAACACCTACTAACTTACATATTTTGATATTTGGTTCATAATTTGTAAAATAATAACAAATTTCATAGATTTTGTTTTAAAAATGTCTAATTCTAAAAGGTGAATCAAGAAATTGCCTTAAACCACTTGTTCATTTTGTCCACTCTTTAAAATCTAGTTAGCTTTTTCAGGCAGCCATGACAGTAGGCATTCGTCAGCCCACTGTCATGGCCGCTTCATATTCCATCCTAAATTAATTTGCAAAAAATTAAATTTTTTAGCCTTTTAAACATAAACTCTCAAAAAGCACATTATGTTGAGCAACCTTTATATTTCATACCATCAGTTTTGAAGTTTCCCAGGAAATTAAGGCAGC
>JAOTRI020143622.1:0-10618 GCA_028564885.2 Zoanthus sanctaehelenae
ATACTCGTTCTAACAATTGCGTTTATGTACATCAATTTGTATCCCACACATGTAGCCATGGGCTACCTATTTTTATTATAGTTGTCGGTGAGGTGCTGATAACCCCAAGTTGGAGGATGGAAGGGAGGTGGTCAACCCAAGTGAATTATAGACATTGCATGATGAACTACATATGGCAAAGGCTTTTAACACCTTGACTTTACCCACTTTGAGATACTTGATATGGCCACCAACTTGAAATGTGGAGAGCCTGGGAATGAGTGATCCATTCTTTTTCCTGGAGCCCTGTGTTGGTCTTAGCCAGTATTACCTGTAGCCAAGAAAAACAGTATTTTCTTGTGTAAAAGCTCTGTCGGCTAAGTGAAACAGGCTCAGTGAAAGAAAATGCTTTCGATCTTACTTGACAAGATATTATGGATCGCCAGGATGGAAATTTGAATTTGACTGATATAAAATTATAAATCGATGTAAATAGTATTTTTTTTTTATGTTCTTTAAGATTCTCAATGAAAATTTGAGATTGACAATCTCAGTCCAAGTGCAGAGCCTAGCCTCAACTACTCCTTACAGTAAATAACAAATAGGAAATAAGACATTTTGGTGATGAGAAAATGAGAATTGATCGAACAAAGCGAACTATTGAAGATTAAAAGTAAAATTCTCGCAAACTTGTTCAGTGAAAAATATGGACTCAAGTTGGGAGAACTTAATAATTCAGCTGGGACTGAAAGGGTTAAGGCCTGACTGATGATCTCTATGCCAATCTGATCGACTCCCAAATTATTTGTGTTTTTAAAAATAATAAATTTTTGAATGTTTTAACCATTTTGTTTAAAGAATTAACTTGAAATTTTTTTCTTGTCTTCTATTAACCATTTTTATTAACACTTCTTTTTTTCTTGCAGTGCTAATGGAATCTTTGATCTTAAAGACTTTGCACATTGTACCATTATTTTTTAATTTTAGTTTCTTTGTATTGACTTGAGATCTGTATGAGGTCATCTCTTCCAATCAGACATTAAAGGGGAACTCCAGGATGTTGGCAAGTTTGATTCTACTAAAGGCTCAAGTTTCAAAGAAGTACTTTATTGTAATAATATATCTGGTAAATTGGCATTTGAAGCAGAGTTATTTTCTTTGAAAGTCATGTTAGTAATAATCTAAATGAAACCCTGTCATCTAATCTTGGAAAAGAACCGATGGCTGAGAAAGTTGTCAGCATAACTTCAAATTACATCTGTTCACTGCATCAAATACACACAAAAAACCTCTACAGCAGGAGAAGGAGCAGGAACAAATATAATTTTGTAACAAAATATTACTTCTTGTTAGGAACCAATGCATGTTAGAAAATCCTGCGAAACAGCTGCACTCAGACTTTGTTTGACACAGTTTTGTCACAAATGACAGCTGACCCTCGTAACATGGCTCAAATCTTAAAAAGATGGCATACTTTCAATTTGTCTTTTTCACAAGTTTAAAGTAAGAAATCTCGGCTGTTGTAAAAGTTGAGGGTTATAAATAATTAAAACTATGACCAAAAATATTAAGTTAACTGAAATAAAAGCAGTTTACTTTTTCCTTGGAGTTCCCCTTTAAAGCTTTAGAAGAATTGTTTATTAAATATATAATTACAACTTGTCAAACAATTTGATTTGTGAAAAATTTTAAAACAAATAATAATGATTACAAATGATGAATTAAAGTGTATTTAGCTATGTTTAATATAATGGCTACAGTATATTTCGTTCTCATTTTGGTATGATTAGGTCCAACTTTATTAGAAATTTGCAATGTTTTTAACGTATTTATTGTGCTGCACTGTTATGACAGTGACTTTATATACCAGCCAACAGTATGAAACAAGATTTGTGGTTTGACTTAAGAAAGGTTGGGGCAACTATATATTCCTTTTGATTGGTTCAAACAATCTGATAAATTGACGTCAGCCAGTACACAAGAATAGAAAATCCTGAAATTTTGTATGAAAGTTTTTGAACTTATTTTCAGTATCTGAAAACTCCTAGAAAGAAAGCAAATTGAAATTATTACTGTAACAGCTGTACTCTTGATTAAGATTTGTTTTAGGATGATTAAGTCTAAGACTGAATCTGAAATTTCCCCAGTATAAATAATTAATATAATTATAGTACATAAACCTGAAAAACATACATTTCTTTTTTGCCAGTACAAATAATTAAAGCCTAGAGCTAAGCATTTGTTATCATTAAAAAAGGTTTATTAAATAAATATATATTAATTTTATTTTTAATTACTATTTTTTCTACTGCATACACGTAAGTACTTATAAAGCTCAGCAGGTGAATATTTTTCTCTATTTTTGAGGTTCAAGTTATATGTACAGTACTAAACAGTTATAAAATGTTACTATTTATAGCTACAATGACTTCCCTTGAAACGTACTCTGTACTTTATCTACAGGCATGTAAAGTTGAAAAAAGGAATAGATTTTAATCAATGACAAATTTCATGTTGTTTTGCTGTTGTTTTTACTATTTTGAAAACAGGTCCTCGATTGCGAGAATTGTATCTTAGGAGAAACAAAGTGAATGATATTAAACAAATAGGATATTTGAAGAATCTTCCCAGGTTACGAGTTTTGTGGCTGTCAGATAACCCATGTGCTGAGGATCCACATTACAGATCTACTGTTCTCAAATCACTTCCTAAACTTACAAAACTTGATAACATTGGTAAGTGTCAAAAACAGATTGCAAAAAATGTATAATGACTACAGTGTAGAGCAAAGTGTTAACAAAAATGGTTTCAGTTTCAATCTAATGGGTTGTTGAAAATATTTAATTGGCTCAAAACAAGGACAGTTAAGGGTTACATGTTATGTTAACTTTGTTTTTGTGCATGGTGCCACAAAATCGAATGAAAATATTCATTTGATGATCACAATGATAATGTAATTGTACGTAGTAATGAATAAAAAACTGGAATATATGTGAATCAAAATGTTGCATTACATTATTAATGATAATTTTTATTATCAAATTGTTTTAAGTTCTTATATAATTATCATCATCATTCTCATCCTCATTGGCATCATCATCATCATCATCATCCTCACTAGTTAATTATCCTCATCATTGTGCTCATATTTGTCCACATCATCATCTTCATCATCTTCATCTTCGTCCTCATATTGCCCTTATCATTGTCTTTGTTTACCATCCCTAATGTCCTATTCCTGTGGCTGGACTTGATATGAGTTACCTCAACAGTTTTCCATCCTCTGCAATATTTCCTGCAATGTTTAGGATCCAAATTTCTTCTATCACTGTGTTTCTCTGGACAGGTTTTCTTTGGCCTACTTACTTTGGGCTTCTATACTGTACAGTACATACTTTCGACTTAGTATGAATTATATTAATTGGATTTATTAATTCCCTCATTCTGATTTTCAATGACGTACTTTTCTTGCATTATGATAGATTGTATTATAGAGTATATGTTATCAACCATATTCGGTGAGGATATATTTTTATTAAATTTAACTTTGTGCCCAAAGATTGGTGACATGTATTAGCCGTTTTAGTGTTTAATGTATGTTGTGGTTTAGCAATATTTCTGATTCAAATTTTTTCAAACCAATTATTTTTCCAAACTGGTTTGATTTTTTTACATAAATATTGGACCACTTTGCTTTTTTCAAACCAGTTGGTTTTTGCAATCATATCAGTCTCAGACCAATAACTAGTGATACCTAGAAAAATTGGTTTGCTAGCAGTGGTTTCTTGCATGTTCAAGTGGGGATGAAGCAGGACTACAGATCCAAACAAACCCCCAAATCAGTAGTTCAAATCTTGGGGTATTCCAGATTAAAAAAGAAAAAAGTTCTAATGCAGTGTTGAGGTATAAAATGGTACTGTAAGATGACCAAGAAGAGAAAAGAGGGGAAAAAAATAGAAGAAGAATTAGTGAAAAGGTAAGTAGAAAGTGGTTGGTCAGTGGGTGAGTGGATGGGTGGTGAGTGAAAAAAGTAGCAGGAGGAATATGAGAAAGGAATGTTCCTATCAGTTTTTCGACACTCTCAAAAAACTGATATACAGTATGTAACGTTCAAAATTGTAGTCTGTTTTTGTTCCTTTATTCTGTCCATCACTTTCTTGCCCCTGCAGTCTAGCCTGGAGTACTCCATTCCCCATCATATTATGTTAGATTCGGTTCCCCTCACAGTTAAGAGAATGTTCTACCACTAAACAACATACTAAGCAAATATGATAGCTTGTGTTTTTAATTTATGCTGTTATAAGCCTTTTATCAAAGTCCATTTTACCTCAGTGTACTACCCCAATGCAAGTTTGGGTAATAGAAAGTTTCTATAAAAGCTGTAGACATTTTTGCTCTTTTTTGATAGTTAGTATATAACAAAATGCTTGTTGAGCTTAACCTTGTGAAAGCAGTTTGTTTTGTGGTTGCACAATGGCTCATTGGCAGTCTTGGGACACAAGACATACTGTTTCCTTGGTCTCAGTCAATTAGTGTTTTTTAAAATCATATATTATAATAGGGTCACAAGTCTGGGAGTAAAGCCGTTCTTGTAAAAATTGACTGTGTTGTATGAAAATGAAACTGAATACAGAACTCCTTTTCATGTAAAAGGTTTTGCACTTGGACCTGCTTTTAATCAGACACACAAGAGAGCTAGCTAATTGCCTTTTGGAGCTTTGCAAACAATAATAAAATTGATTTGACGATTTGACAGTCCAAATTATTCCAAACCTAATTGCTTGTGACAGCACCTACTTTGTCTAAGCTAATGAAATATGGGAACAGCGAAGAAGTACATAATATTACTAATTAAAATATATTATAACACATTACTAAATGTTTTAATTGTTTCAAACATTTAACCAGTTTTTATTAGAAATACACAATAAGATCATATAACAAATGGAAGTTAAATTATAATAGTTACATATTACACATTTATAAACTTGTATAATTATATATTGTCTTAATTAAGAAGTAATGTACTGTACATGTAATTTATATATTCTGTATAATAGTAAGTTCTTTTTCTATTTGTAAAACACTGTCAATTAATAAAACATTTGCTTTAGCGGTAGCGCCTGAGGATGTGAACAGTGCTGTTACTGAGGGGGTGGAGGTGGAAACACCTGATGGTATTCCTACTTATCCTGATGTGCAAGAAACCACGAGTAAAGTAAGGCAGTTCAATAATTTAATTCTTCATTGTTAGTAATGTTTATTGTTTTCTTTCTGAAGTGCTGCTTTTAATTTTCTGCAATGTTGCCATTTCTGCACATGTATGTATACTGTTGCTAATTAATCATTGGAAATATAAATTATAATAATCATAGAAATTATCATGAAAACTTACACAATAAAGTTAACTTAGTTTGTAATTTGTTTTGCTGCTCACATAAAAAAAATATTAGTGGTATTTTATGGGTTTGGAGACTTGTGGAGATAGCTCATTCAGCCTCTAGGTGGCCAGTTTTGAGAAGGCTGAGACTATATAAGAATTAAATAATAAATTATGTCTGTACTATAGGTGGCAAATATGATCAATATTAATAATTATGTTTTTTCTTACCTTTAGGCTCTTCTTGGTAGTAGCATAGAAAATGGCACTGAACTTTCTGATCAATCAGGTAAAATATTTGAATTAAATTTATTATATAATACTTAATTACCACAGATCTAGAATGCGGGCTGATGTATTTTAAGATGTGTTGGGAAAAAAAAGATTCATTTTGTTTTTTACAATTTTCCAGTTTTATTTTCTACTTTGTGGAGCAACACTGACTTACATAGTTTGTCAATATCACTTGTGCTTCCCAAAGCTACATGTACAGGGTTATGTACATGGTGTAAACTTTGTTCTTGATCTTTGTAGTTGGACTATACTTTAATTTATTACAGTTTCAATATGACTGAACACTCCAAGCTACAACTGTTGTAACTGTGGTGAGTATGAATAAATAAATAATAAGTAGATTTATTTAGTAGATAATGCAGTGCGACCAAAACTGTCGAATGGTTGCCAATTTGCAGATCTTCTTTTTTGTCATTAGGTCTTTTTAGATGAATTCCAGACTTATGACCACATTCATGAATAAAAATGAAAACCGTTTTTAAAAAAATAAGGTGAACCAATTGATATCCTTGGCAACCTTTTTAAAAAGTATGGCCTTCTAAAGGCGACTTACAACAGTTTTAAGCTTGGAGCACTGTGACTTAATGGGCTTCTTCAGGATCTTTAGAAGACCATTGTCTATCCTTTGCAAGCCATATCTTCTGTGGTGTTTGATTTCTTCATGTCTTCTTCCACTACTTTACTCCTGGTTGTCTTTGGGCAGCTTGCTGGCCTTCTGCAGAACATGTACAGTGTACCTTCCACCTCCAGTTTCACCACCCTCATTTAAGTAATGCATAAAAGCTAAATCCTTTTACAAGCCTAGTGACTCACCTAGCTGGCACTTGTCTGTACTGTTAAGTGGATGAGAGTCTTTGACTCATGCTGGACAGGACACTAATTCATTTACCTACCCCGGAAGGATGGAAAGCTGAGTTTGTTTTGGCAGAAAAGAAGGTCACACAAATTTTCAAATCTTGGCAAAGAGTCGAAATCGAACTAGGGACCTTGTGGTTGGAAAGCAGAGATCTTACTGCCTGTGTCAACCACATTGACCAAGTAATGCAAGCTACAGTATTATTGTCATCAGTCACTATATTCCATTTATGTGAACAAATATTTTATTTTCTACCTCATTTTGCTTTGATGTTCATTGTTTCCACCCCTCATTTTCTTCTGACCTTTTCATAAGTAATCCTGTTCTAGCTGCCATCTTAGATTATCCAAGAGTGCCTGCATGCACTTAAGAACATACTGAAGGTTATCTGTTATCCAAGAGCGGCTGCATGCACTATAAGAACGTACTGAATGTTTTACATTATCTAAGAGCAGCTGCATACACTTAAGAACGTATTGAAGGTTATACTACGTTATCCAAGAGCGGCTGCATACACTTAAGAATGTACTGAATGGAAAATGCTTGTACAATTTATATTCACTGGTTGATGTATATATCACAAAACTTTCTTGTTTGCTGCGATCACACATTGCTTTTCTGATACAGTACTTCCCACTGAGGAATATAAGTTGTTTGCATGCATTTCCCACAAAGTAATCTCTATAACTATGTTATAATAAGTAAGACGCATTGTTTACAAATTGAACAGGGAAAATCACTCAAGATGGAACCAGTCCCATCAAAGCTAAAAGTTTGGTTGATGAAACAAAGTGAGTTGTTAAATTACACCTCAATATTTTTTTTCAGTTAAAGTTGTCTTTCCTGCAGCTGATAAATTAGTATCATTCAATTTGTACTTATCTTGTATTTAAAACTATCAATAAATAATAGTCAAAGTCAGTGTCAGTGGTTTCATAATTTTGCAGAACCTACCTATGCATATTTAGTTATTTTAAGTGAGAACTATTTGTTTTTCTGAATTTGGATGAAGCTATAACTAAATGTATAAATTATAATGTTTTACACTATTAAATGAGTTTGCTTACCATATGAATTCATGTGGCTTGATCAGTACTGTATGTGGTAGAAGTTACCAAGTAATTACAAGTTAGAAAGTCACAGCCTCATTTCCCATTCTCTCCATACATGTGTAGTACAGTTTGATTTTGTTTCGCTAGACATTCAGAATAATTCTGAATTGTGTAAGTTGTCTTGAAGTTTTTTTCAAAATCTACCTTATTGGTACTTCATTTCGCGATTTTGGCGAGGCAATATTTCGCGCGGGGTTTTATTTTCGCCATTTCAATAAGCAAATATGAAAAAAGGGCATTAAATTTCGCGATTGAAGCGTCCTCAACTTCATTTTATTTTTCCAAAGGTCTGAACTGTTTAAAGTTTTTAGATAACTGGAACACAACAAAACACATATTTGAAAATTAACGTTAAAAATAAATGTATTACAACGTAAAAACGCATTGTTTCAGAGGTTCGCAGCAACGTTCATAAGGTGACGGAATTTTTTTGCCAAAAAAGATATTGTGCACTTAAGGCACTAACCGAAATGCTGTTCGTACTTGAAGAACAATTTTTTGTATGGGTATTAAATTTCGCGTGTTTAAATTTCGCGAGAATTTTTTTTCGAGGGTCTTTAATTTCGCTATTTTTTTACAATCGCGAAATCAAAGACCCGCGAAATTAAGTACCAATAAGGTACTAAATTCGACTTCGGGGATTACGAGGACTAAAGAAAGGAACTGCTTGCTGTCTAGCAATGGAGCTAAATGTTCTGCATTTGAAGTCTAACGAAGTTTAATCCAATCTAATTTCTCAATTCAATTCTTAATTTTAAGCTTTTAAACACTAACAAAATCGCTGATGGCATTGCCTGAAGATGCCTACAGTAGTAGATAATAAACAATCAATTTGAAGCAGTTTAATTAACAGCGACAAGACTTTATTTCCCATTTACACTTACATTTCAGAAAAAAAAACATTCACGGCTATCTTATAAACAACCCAGTTTAACCCCAAAAACTTTGTTAACCCCACTCTCTTATCTAAATTTTGGTGGAGAGTGAATAGGTTGAGAGAAGTATTTGATGGTGAAGAATTTGGAGGGTGGCCGCCAAACCGTCACTCCAGACCATGCGAAGATCCAACTTGATTAGAGGACGGTTTGCATGGCAATTTTCTATCAAATATTAACTCCAAAATTAAATTGATTTTTAGACTTCTCTAAAATTCACCCAAATTCAAACTTTCCTTTAAAAAACTACATTTAAAAAACCTACCTCTTCCCACAAAACTCATCCGAAATATCTGAAAATATTTAAGAGGCTTCCTTTTTACTCAATTTGTAAAGTGATTATCGTTTATTTTTTCGACTTTCAAAATAATGACGGAGATATCATAAAATGTCACTAAAAGTAGCGAGGAAACGCCCTTAGGGTAGAGAGTGGCCTTAAATGAAAATACCGAAATAATAAATATTTTTCTTTCTCTGTTTTTAAGCTCTGCACTGAAGGACAGCTGTACTGAGGAATATTCAAAATTACAGATAAATTTAGACATGCATATTTTAAACGTTGGTTGAAAAAAGAAAAAAATCCGCGCACTCTGATCAAAACTGAAGTAGCTAAAAATTATGTACACTGAACTGAGATGAAATGCGTTCTCCAGGTTCTACATCAGTATGGATGATTTGGACTGTGAAGTCTCACAGGCAACTTGCGTTGTAGATCTGATAAAGTTTAAAGTTCCTACCTCGCAATTTTCTAATCTTTACCGATAAAAACTATTGGCATCTATGAACTCGGAGTTTGAATAAGGAAAAAAAATCTACTTCTAAGTTAAACATAAGTTTGGAATTTCAATTTGGACAGAGCGATCGTGACTAGTGACGTGACAACAGTAAGACTTCCTTCCCTATCATTAGTGTTTAACAAGTAATGACTTGACAGTTAAAGCACTTCAAACTGAACTTCTCTGCTTTTCTCCATGTTTTAAACTTTAAAGAAAAAAGTTTCTGTGTTGAAAGTGTTATATTTAACCGGCAGTTGCATTCTACTTCATCACACCATAAATTAATGTCATTTTAAAATAACAGACAAGAATTTACTTTCTTCTAAACTGTGTAGATATTTTAAAATTTCCTTTCACTTCATAGTAGGTACCTGTTCGTCATACAAGCCATTTTATTTATCAAACTAACTAATACAAAATAAATTGAAATGTAATTGTATTATATTACCCTTTACCCGTCACTCGCCACCCTTTACCCGTTACCAGTGACCCGTTACCCGTTACCTTTTCACCCGTTGTACCCGCCACTCGTTTTACCCTTTTCCCGTAGAAAAGAATTGCCTGACTGTTACGTCATCCCGTGTTTGGACTTTATGTTTATAGTTGACATGAAGTGCTTGAGAACACAGATCCAAAGCCAGATCTGAGTGCGGTTATGTTAAAAAAAAGAAAGTCATTTTTGTTCGGATCTTTTCTTATTGGTTTGTGTTTATTGTATTACTTCAATTCATCTTCAGACAGTACGAAAAACCCTATATCGGTTTCGCAACCGGTTCTTGTTGTTAGAAAAAGACACGGTGATGAAGATAAAGTGCACAAAGTTTTACCCAGGACAAAGAAAAACAATTCTGAAGAAATGTTTCAGTTTAGCCCGCATTCTGGTGTTTTGAATTATCACCAGTGGAATGACATTTGTGGCAATAACATACAATCTCTACGAAACCATCCTATGTTTCCTAAAGTTCCATCAACAAGGAGGTACATTTCAAGACTCGAACATCTAACAACGGGAAAGCAATACGGAAAGAGAATTTTTGGTTATCTCCAACCGTTAAACACTCTCAGAGTAACTTTCAAATTATTTTCAAGTGGAAGCTCAGAACTGTGGTTGAGTAGAAATTCGAATCCAGAAAATGCCAGAATTATGTGCCGTATTAATAATACGCAAACTGAAAAACAATGTGTCGATACTTCTCTTGTACAAAGCAAACTTTATTATTTTGAAATATTACACAAACAAGGAATTGGGAGGGACTATTTGAAGCTTTTGTGGAAGACTTCAGAAG
>JAOTRI020143633.1:0-10615 GCA_028564885.2 Zoanthus sanctaehelenae
GCTACTAGTGGTCTATTAGTAATAGTCATCGAGTAGCGAAATTCGCCGGTTTTGAAAACCAGTTATTGCTTTTTTTTTGCCGGTTACTGCCTTTTTTGTCCAACTAGTTAGGTGATACTAAAACAATTAGATCTCTCGGGCCTCACGGACTACGACTTTGAATAGGCCGAATGGCCAACGGCCTCATGAACTATTACTCGTAGTCCATTCGTCCTCGAGCTCTAATTGTTAATTAGAGTGCAGTAGGTGAAGGTCGTCTTCAAAAGTGGCGACGTCTTCGCGCTTTTGCGAAGTTTCACAGGAAGATTGGAACTTTTATTAAAAATTCAGTTCCTGAGAAGACTTGGCAAGCAACAAAGTATGGAATGAAAATTTTTTATGGTAAAAAGTTTTTAAAATATTGATACAAATTAATGATATTTACTTGACAGTTTCAGTGCGATAAATCAGAAATAAGAAACATTTTCCTGATTCCTCATTAAACTTCAATGGCTTTTTCATTTCAGAATGGTTTGAAAATCAAAACAAATTTGCCTGTATAGTCGAAGTGCAGTCGAAAACAGAGTTCAATAATTGTCTGCAAATGTTTACGAGTCCATTCGCAAAAAATATTTCAAAAAAGTTTTCAAAACTCTATATGTCAGTAAAATTCCGCGCTCGTGATACAGGCGTACTCATCACGTGGAAGTGGATGTTGTTATGTAACAAATGAACATTAAATTGGTATTTTTTCACATATTATTTGGTATGGTTTTTACTAAAACAATTAGATTATTCGCTCTCTATTTCTATGAGGTGACAGTTGATTCAGCCTTCGGCCTGATCAACTATCACCCCATAGAAATCTGAAGCTCATAATCTAATTGTTAACATGGTTGGGTAACTCTGTTGTTAATTATACTAATATACATATCAAAATTTCTTGATTCTGATTGGCTGAGAGCAGTGCTGTTTTTAATAAATACAGTGCAAAAAAGAGTTAATTCGGTGCAAAAATAGAAAGAATTATCGATTTTGATTGGCTAATAAACAATGGAGTTGAGCAAGAACCAATCAAATCTTTTGTTTTGGTGGCACATTACATGTTCGCGTTGATGGCGCGCACACATATGAGTTTCTAGCAAAACTAATTAATGGGGGGCAATGGCGTACGCCTTGAGTAGATTGTCTGAGCTCCAAACCAGCTCTAAAAGCAAACACTTTTTAAGAAGCACTGCTTCTTGGTGTTCCGTTTAGAAAACAGGGTGTTCTGAGAATGAAAATACCATTGAAATGGAAAATTACGAGCCCGGAGAGCCAAAAACGTTGCAAAACATACAATCGAGTGGATGATTTTCATGACAAGGTATCTGGAAATTTTTGTATGTATATAATTAGTAAGTTTTATAAAATAATTTAAATGGTACGCGCGTTCTGATTGGTTGAAAAACCGTTTTACATTATAGTACGTGTGTAAACACCGGGTTTCCATCTTCTTTCGTTAGTTATTTTATAAAACTCCGCTTCGCGTCGTGGTTTCCTACGCTTATCTCGTGTTCTCCCAACTTCCCGCGTGTTTACATCAGGTTATGTAAACACGGAAACCATTTTATATTTCTTAATTCTTACACGAAAACCTTCAATAAATAATAACTGCCAACTCAAGCTAGGCCTGAGTCTGCTGAGACAGCAGACTGAATACATAGCCTTACGTGTACAAGAAGAATATGCAAGATGCAACTAAAATTGAAATAATAAAGAGCCATTTGTAGCATGCTTCGTCTAAGTTTATTTCTTAAACCCTCAGTTGCTAACAACTGAGCGAAAGTAAGATTTTATCTTCTCACAATACCTCACCCTGAATATCGTGCAGATAAATATCGGTGAAAAACCAGAAAGAGGATTCGATACTAAATAATTAGAATGTTTGAGTTAAACATTCTGAAAACTTCTAAGTCTTTGTCCTGCTCGTTGGCACTTAGCGTTAGCTACAGCTCCATTATTATGGTTTGACTTATACCAAGCATGCACTTTCCACCGTAAGATATCTTTTTAACCTTTATTCTCTTAATAAAACTAGTTGCTTCTGCGCAATAACCAAGCACAAGCGGAGCCAATGTATGCTCGAGGACCAGCAAGTCCGTCTTACGTGAATGTTCTACCACATGACGTTGAAAGGAGATATATGAGGGGCTTTGCGGAGTTGGACCCGACTTATTATTCACGTGGGGACAGGATCTCATCACGTGCCAGAGGCGATGTAAGATTTTGATAACTGTTTTAGGGTTAGAAAACAAACTTTGAGCGAGAGCTCCGTTGTAAACAAAATGATCGTAAAACTGTTTGCACGTACAGCAAGAACCTGGAGCAATAGTCAATGTTAAAGTGATTGTAGTTTAATAATTTACTTTTTAAAGAGCTTTATTGTCAGCGGTTTGTTTGGTTTTGAAGACATAACTCTGATGAAAAAACTTCGCAGTTCTGGCAGACCAACAAGGTGGCCAAAAGGAGCTAGTCGGTTTCCTTGAAGTTCACCACGACCGCATGACGTGTTCAGGAACGCAACACCTGTTGACAGTTTAGTTCTGGTTGGCCTCCGTGACTACAAGAACGTCTGTTGACAGTTTAGTTCCGGTTGGCCTCCGTGACTACAAGAACGTCTGTTGACAGTTTAGTTCCGGTTGGCCTCCGTGACAACAAGAACGTCTGTTGACAGTTTAGTTCCGGTTGGCCTCCATGACAACAAGAACGTCTGTTGCTTAAGCTCTCTAATAAAACACGAACATATGATTGAGGTTCCATGTGACGGAAAGTATATAAAGTTTTCACTCGATGCCAAACTTTATTTTACCGAGATGAGATATGTCAACAATTGTAAATGACAATTCACGGAAGATATAAAGTTATGGTAGTTGCTTTTTTTTATTATTTAGGTGGATTCAGTCCGTGTTCATCAAGTACTTACGGGTTATAGATTGTTAAGGTATATTCCGCTTCATTCCAGTCCATATTTTCCACGTACGACATTCCGCCAGATCTTATTGCTTGTCAATTTCCTTTTAACTTCGCTGAGCCTTAAAGTTAACGGGATCCATCTTTTTACCCCGCTGTGTGCGTTCGTCGTAATAGCGCGCGCTGCTTAAGTTTAAAACGCCGTTCTCGATCCAGTCTACTCTCGGAGAATTGATCTCCATCGTGAAGAAATATTCTGGTACTTAAGCTCTCTGTTATATGAAACGCGGTGTAAGACTACATTTCGTTCTACGTATTCCAAAATAATCAAGGAATAAATTCAGTAGAAATGTCACTACTGCATGGCGGATATCTTATATTTGAACCTTCTGCTTGCATTTGGCTATTCGTTCGTTGTCGATAGTTTACACAAACCTAACAACGAATTTGTAACCACTGCAACTGAACACAGTTTCACCACACTGAGAATTTGGGTTTTTTTGTCCTAATGCTACAGCTGCTTTTTTTATCTGGATATAACTTTCAATTAAGATCCATTGCTTAAACAGACTGGGAAATTCATTTTCCAGCATTTTAAAGAACTAGCTAAAACGAAATACTTCGCGGGGGCGCCTCTGGCAAGACACTGATAATAAGTTTATTTTAGCCTCTCCCCACTTTTAAGAACAATGCGCGGCCCCTGTAAGACCTCTCCATTCTTGTGCAGGGAGCACCTTCTCTCTTTTACTGATTTCTTTTTGTTATACTTGTAGGATATTGATCGTCAAGGAGGTTACACAGGTAAACCGCGGGTGTTTCTTAGCCCTGACATGACGGCTGTAATTGATAATAACTGAGCATGTCGAAGAATTTATCAGTTATCCCGTAATTTTCCATGTAACGTTTTGGGGAAAAAAGCCAAAAAGAAACTAGCTCAGTGGTAGTATAGTACGGATTTAAAACAAAGCATGCCATAAACAAATCATTGAAAACTTTAAGTTGAGGTATGTGCGATCAACAAGGATTGAAAATCCAAACCGAACGTGATACACATTGCCGGGCAGAATAAAAGTACATGAACACTTATTAGAGCTATATGAATACCTTATATTAATAACTTCTTCATTACAACATACAATTATAAAATAAAAAAGGTATAACGCGCTTTCTGATTTGCTGTGAAACTTTGTTTTAATTCTCATTATAGAGCCAAGCTGTGGTCCTGTTGCTTTTAACAAACATCACTGGCTATCTGCATAGCTTGTCAAGAGAGCAACATTAAAAATAGACGACATTGTTTCAAATCGATAGACAGATTAACCAAATCTTAAAACAAGTTCTACTATAAAAGGAAAACACCTCTATACACCTGCAGCAAAAAATGCGGTTTCTTAACTGAAATGGACTGTCCATATTGCACTACAAATATCTTAATAACCAAGTGCAAGAACTGTCCGGAAAAATGTTTGCCCGATATCTTTTACAGTACAGACCGACAGTAGCGGGGTCTGTGAAAGGTTATTAAGATATTTATTTCATGGCGTCAGTTTTAGATTAGTAAAAGAGAACAAACGCGCGCTCCCGATAACAGAAAAACTAAAATGTAATGAATCAAAAAGTCAACATGCATGACGTATCAATAAATACAAAGTACGTTGTATAATTTTATTTACATCGTGTTGTCCTTTCGACCTATTGCATTTTAGAAATTACAATGATTTGGAAATAGTTCCATTAAATCCCTATGTAATTTTATATTTGTTTTTTTCATTACTCGGGCTAACCGTAGAGTAAGCAGAGCCTAGGTTTGGATTTTCTATCAATCTATATATCTATCCGGTTTTCATCAGTCCATCGACGCTGTACGTTCGAAAGTGTGTCATATTCCTGCACGAGGCGACAAGTGTGTAATCATCGAAAGTGTGTATAATCGTCCGTGCGACGAGAAAACATGTGGCCTGTTTTGCTCTATGGAAGCCTCATTGCTCCTCTACCTTCGTGATGTTGATATTTTACATGTCCTCTTTTTTATAGAATATACTTTATAGCAATATTGAGGCTGAAGAAAACATGTTGATATAACACGCTCTCTGATTGGCTGTGTAGCGTTGTTTTAATTCTCAATAAAGCCACAGTGTGGTTTTATCTTGTTTTGACTCGTCTCTGGCGGTAGCCTATTTTATAAAAGAAATAAAAAAACTCGCCCTGCTTGCTCTGTTCAGTTATAGAACCACTAATGAATTATAAGTTCACTCGTGGTTCTATAACTGGACAGAGCGCGCGGGTTCCTTTTTCATTTCTATAATATTTAGAAACTATGAACTGCCGGACGTTTCGTAATTTGAAGGACACGTCCAGCTGACGGACGTATAGTCACTGCCTAAAACGAAAACCAGAGATTTAGGGGTAAAGCCCACTACCTACGTGGCCATAGTGCCCTATATCGTGGCTTCAAGTTAGCTACCAGCACATTTGTGCTATCTATACTTGATGTTCACTTAGGGCACTTGAACGCGAGGGGCTCTCAAAAATCAGCCAATGGGAATGAAGGGATACCAAACGTACAGCGTGCCAAGAGATGTTGTTTAACTATCCTAGTCCAATTTCTCGTACCCTTACTGGACAAGAGGACATCACGTGCACGTAAACAAGTTTCATATCAGTTGTTTTCTCGTATACTTATGGACGAGAGGACATCACGTGCACGTAAACAAGTTTCATATCAGTTGTTTTCTCGTACCCTGACTGGACGAGAGGACATCACGTGCACGTAAACAAGTTTCATATCAGTTGTTTTCTCGTACCCTTATTGGACGAGAGGACATCACGTGCACGTAAAAAAGTTTCGTTGTTTCCCAGTAACCAAGCGCTCAGCGGGCAATGAAAATATATTACGGAGCGATAAATAAGAAAACCGTGAGTTAGCTGTAATCAGCACTAAAGAGTTAATAAGAACTTGGATATTAAAAAACCTGTAAAAGAGTTTGGTTTTCTTTGAGTTATATGGAAAAAGTCAAATTGACCTTTTCCTTGGGAATGCAGTATACAGTGTTTTGTGAAAAACATCGGCGACCTCTGGACAACAAAAGAAACTGTTTTTTATTGTGTATTTCAGCCTTAACTACACTGTAATAGATAGAATAAGTTTGCAATTGCAAACTCAGTGAATAAGAAAATGTTAAACGCATGCCATTTGATAAAACTATAAATTTTGCACCGAATGACATTGACTTTTCGGAATTTTTTAACTTTTAACTATCGAAACACCGACGCTGCATGTCATTCATAAAAAACACCCAGCAATTTGAGGTCGATCAACTTACAAGAGTCATTCTTTCGCCTTCTTATTCGTTTAGATTCTTTTAGCAAATCTTAACGGTGTCGTTCTTAACTGAACTGCTCTTATTTTCAATGTCCTTATGAATCGAAAACTTCGAGTCTTTTTTTTTTGCTTATCATAAAAATGTTTTATATTTTACCGTCGGCCAAAACCTTTTAAATATACATCAAAGTGTAATATATATCACAGAAGAACATATTTTTTAATAGGCATAAAAAACGGGCTCCAAAATTTCGTTGTATAAGGAAACCTTATATAAAGCCTTGTTTATTTTTTGTCAAGCTTTCATTAATAACTAATAATGAGCTGTAAGCTCTTTGTACAAATTTCGAGTATACGCAGTTGTAAGAACAATATTTAAAACAGTTGTATTTTTTCGAACTAAAAATTTATTCAGCTAGTGTTCAACTTGTAATTAAAACAGAAATTCTGTGCTCAGTTCCACAAAACTCCAATTAAATTAATTCTAGATTAGGAGAAAATGCAAACTATTTTTTCATTGATAAAGCTTTCGTTACGATGCTTACGAATCCTCTTCAGTTTTACCTTTAAGGGAACATATTAACTCAAAAAATTAAGCCCGAAGGAAATCATAGTCATAGATCGTAAAAAGCAGAAACATGCATAAAAGAATTTCCAACTAATTGGGTTTTAATGAACCGGAACGTGGTAGCCCAGCAAAAAGTGTATACCAAACTAACTACATAAATTAACCATGCTTACGACTACAGAATTCCTACTGGTTGTTGTGACATTGACGTCATTGATTAATTATCAAAAACCCTCTTCTTGATGCGTCAGAAATAAAAAGTCTAAACAATACAACGCATGGATACTGCACACAAGTAGAACTACAATTCAGAGCAAAACTAACATCCTCTACAGACAACTCATTCAAGATAAAGATCAAAAGTCTCAACGAGACGACTCAAAGATAGTGTGCACAAGTAGAACTACAATTCACAGAAAAACTAACATCCTCCACAAACAACTCATTTAAGATTCCTCAGTCAAAGAGTGAGAGTTTCACCCTAGTTTTCTCTGTTTTTTATGAATGCTTTCGTATAAATAATGCAGCAGTTTAATAAAATGTTTCAAAACGTAAGAAGAACAACTTTGGGTAAAGGGATCGAGACATTAAAACAAACCAAGGGCGAAACTCTAGGCTAACATTTATTGCTACTCCTAAAAAGAATTTAAAATTCAGTTTAAACAATTCATCTAAAATTTGGTTTCCTTTCAATATTCGATTATTTACTGGGTTACCAGTGGAGCCCCAGTCTTAATCTACCTTTGTTTTTTTCTGAATTACTTTGTACAATTTAGCACTCAAACTTTGAGTAAATCTTTTACTTACAATGTAAATTTATCATTGAAACATCATTAATTTTTGTAAACACATATCTTTCAAATTACAATGAAAAATATTATATAAATTTTATTTCTTAATTCTCAAAAATAAAATTGTTAACTATTTCCTGTTTACTATTTACTAAAGCTATGATACCAATTTAGAATTTCTACAGCCACAGAACAGCAAACAAACTTGGGTTACATAAAAACACCTTGCTTAGATTTTTTAACCAAGCTTAACTCTGCAACAAATCAAATCCCAAAAGAGTGTCTGATAAAACGTCGCACAGTGACAGCAGAATAAATGGCGGATTTTTTGCAATTTCCTCAGACCATGGAAGTGAGTTGGTAATGTAGAATTTATCAAACTTGACGTCACTGTCGGTAAATTTCCTCCATGAATCATGAGGAAACACCGCATGGGTCACATAAGCACTGACATTCACAGCTCCGGCGGACTGTAGCGCCTAGAGAAAATGTACATATGTAATTTCAAACACATTTACGCAACAAAGTAACGCGAACAAACATGTAAAAGTATTAGTAGTTGTAGATCATGTAAGTACGTTCGATTAACTGTAAATCGCTGATAGTTCGATGTGTTTGTTAGCGTAGGATCGTAGGGCAAAGAGTTCAGCGATTTTTTTTTTCTCCTGGGAAAAAGTTTTTTTAATTTGAATTTAATGTCTTAAAAATCCACTTGGTTGATCGCAAAATCTGATCACAAGGCGTTTGAAGATCGATCAACGTAGGACATGGAATTGATCCAACGTCAGTGGACGATATTTTGCCTTGAAAATCTGTAGCACTGAACGAAATTAGGAATCGTTCTAACTCACGCAAAAAAGTACTATAATGGTGCGGTATCCAGCTTTTTCTCTGCCATTTTAATTTTAATACGCCAATCATGCACGCTTAATGCGGTCATGCGCGCAAACCGTAATTCTCTTTTGTGTGTTGGTAACAGTAATGAAGCCCGCCATTGTAGAATTAAATCGCGTAAAAGAAAAGAGAACATTTTGAATAAAATGTACTGTTGAAAAATGGAAGAGTGAGAAAGGGAACACTACTTTTTAAAAATGGTTTTCAAATATATCAATGAAACAGAAGCGATTTTAAAAATAAATTATTCATTTTTTATTTAACTTCAATTGTGCCCGAAGGAAGTGGTTGCTCGTTTTTCATAGCCAGAGGCTAATGTGCAATCGCTTAACGGCTAACTGAATCTTGGCGTGAAAGTCGAATTTGTATATGGAGGAAAATTAACCAGAGAACCCGGAGAAAACTGACCTTGAGAATTAGACAGATATCAGCCCACATGCGGAAGCAAGGAACATACATTAAATCAACTCATAAAAAATATTTCTTCACCTAAAACTTATCTTATTTTGCAAGGAATCACCTGATAATTTGACAACAAAAAATCGGAAAATTTGAAAGAAAATTTATTAAAAGTATCCTCGTTCTTCATCTCCACAACAATCGGGGTGAGACCCGAACTCTAAAGACAAAATTACTTGTAATCAAATGACTTTCAATCGATTTAACGAGCCAAAGTTGTTCAGAAACTGCAGTGTGAATATAGCTGCTATTAGCGTTTAAAACAGGATGCCTGTGGTAAGACAGTTTCTGAACATTTTCTAAGCAATAATCATTCCATGTTGTTGGAGACAATATCTGCACTACCAGAAAGCTCTATGTAAGCTAGAAAACAACAACCTCCGTGTTAGATTTCTTGAGAATTGCAAACGTGCAGATATAATACCAAAGTTTCTCAAGTTCAGAATTCCAAACAATGGCTGTTTTGACGAGAAAAGCATACACGACTTTCAAATACAGTTGCTGAAAAAGGAGCTTCAGAAAGCTAAAGGAGATCTCAACTTTTGGAGAAATAACCTTGATGAGAAACGCCGCCAACTCAGTTCAGTAGCCCCAACCAAGTGCTTACCATCTATTGCGATTCACACCCGCATCGCAAGAGTGAAAACCCGCTGTAAACAGAAGAGAACACATAACCAAAAACTCATGAAGCTCTCTGAGGAACAAGAACGTCCCCTGTTCAATGTACAAAATACCGTAATTCTGTGTGGACTAGAAACATCGCCGCCTACCTACGTCATGGAAACGTTGTCACTGGGTCCTAAAAATGCAGTGTTAGACAGATTTGACCCTAAAGAAGTCTTAGCTGAAGTTGACAGCCTTCTCTATCATTGTAAGACCAAGAATGTATCTGATGAAATGATTACAGATATCAATGTGAAAACCTTAACCTACATCAAAAAATGTAAACAGATGAAATCCTCAAGAAACATCCAGCTAACAAAGAAATACTTGAAGGACAATGATCTTCTTGCCATCCCCTTTGACAAAGGTGTGGGGATCTGTATCATGAAAAAGGATACATATTATGAAAAGATGGAGAAAATTATCAAGTTGCCCCAGTTTGAAAAGTATGAAAAACCAAGAAAGAATGCTCTTCATCCTGTTCTCAAGGAAGAAGAAAGAGTGAAGGAACTACTCAAATCTTTATTAAAAGAGGGCAAAATTGACAAGGCACTGTATGATAAAATCCGACCCCGTGGCAGCCAACCTGCACGCCTGTACGGCCTGGCAAAGGTCCACAAGAAGGATATTCCAGTCAGACCAGTGCTCTCTATGCCGGGTGCAGCCTACCATCGTGTCGCGGAATATGTAGCTAAATGTCTTTCAGTCGTACCAGAATGTAAGATAAACGCATCAACTAAGCTCATCAGTGATAAGATCAAGACGGTGATATTGGAAAATGATGAAGAGATCATCAGCTTTGATGTCGTCTCTTTGTATACAAACGTCCCTGTCAGGGAAGCCATTGAAGTTTGTACTGGTTATTTATACGCGCTACCGGCAGGCCAAAGACCTGATATAGACAAAGAAACATTCATCATCCTAGCAGAGATCGCATCGTGTAATGTCATTATGTCCACTCACGATGGCTACTACTATCAGAAAGAT
>JAOTRI020143644.1:0-10615 GCA_028564885.2 Zoanthus sanctaehelenae
TTTAATTTGTTGTTATATATTTTATAAAATTTGACTTTGGCTGGGTCTTTACTAAGAAAATGAGATTTGAATAATTTGTGTCTTTTCTTAATAGAGGTTAAGATAGCTTTAGAGATCCAAGGCTTCTTAATATGTCTGCTATATTTATTAGTTACTCGGCGTATAGCCGCATGATTATCCGTAATCGATTGAAGAGTCTGTATTAAATTGTTCTTACTTTCATTGGCATCTACAGAAATCAAGCTGTTAAAATCAACATTCTGTAAGTCTTCCTGAAATGAGTTATTATCAGAGTTAGAGAAATCTCGGTAAAATTTTAAGTTGTTAGTTAAAGGAATTTTAAACAATAAATTCTAACTTCTCTAATGAACCAGCAATACTCAGAAAAATCTGAGTCCATGACGGGAATCGAACCCACGACCTTCCGAACACCGGGTGGAGGAAGAAATGAATTATGGATTTTCGGATTAAAGGAATTTTGTTTGAAACTGTAAAAAAAACAGGAAAATGATCAGTAATATCCGCCAAGCAAATTCCAGAGTTTAATCTTTTTAAATTTGCGGTACGTTTGTATAATTATGGTCAATAAGTGTAGATGTATGATCTGTCACTCGCGTTGGCTTTGTTGTCAGAGGCATGAATCCTAATTCAAATAATGTGTCAAGATATTCTAAAGTTAAGATATCAGTGCTGTAGTTTAGGAGATTTATGTTGAAATCACCTAAAAGAAATACCTCTTTCTCTTTATTGTTTAGAATTGACAATTGTTCTTTTAAATTTTCACAGAAACGATTGAAATCTATAACATATAACATATTTCGTTTTCAAGCACTAAAGTTTATGCACGTATGGCGCTGTGGGAAAATACCACATAATTTTGATAAATAGTTCCGATAACAATGTTCTTTTGTTTGTGCCTTTCAATTTCTATCCAGCACGATTCAAAATCATTTGTGCAGAATGTTAGAAATGTTTTGCTCTTTTAATTTAGTTTCTGAAATGGCAATAACTTCCGGTAATGATTTAAGAGAAACAAGAAAATCTTCTAATAAAGTTAGATTGACGTACTGAGCAAGGTCATCAATTTCATCTAGTGCGTCACAAGCTCGTTTATCAATCAGATTGACGTCTTGCTTCATCTTAGATATGTTTGTGCCGTGTTGATATCAACTTTGGCGTTAGTTGTTCGTGATTGTTTTAGGGGGTCGTCATACATGTTCGAGAAAAATTTAACCGATTTGTTTAATTCTTCATACTTCTGAGTTAGATTATTTAATTTGAGATTGATAGGAGCAATCTCTTGTTTGGTTAAATCCTTAACCTAGCTGTTCGATTGTTATCGCCATAGCGCCAGCTTTAACGGAGGCTTTAAGAGCGTGGCCATTCGCCATTACGGCATATGCTGAGTCTGCAAAACAAGGATATTAATATTGTTGATATTTTTTAAACAAGAATATTCTAGAAGGTTCTACATCTAGGACCAGCTTATTCTTGAGTTCTGAGGTGAAGCAAATGTTTTGTAGGTTCATTAAGCTAGCTAGACGTTTTACTAAGTCAATGTGTTCTTATATATCAACATTTATGTGGTAAATGTTTTTTAAAAGGTATTAAGCTTAGTACTAATGTCAACATGCCTGATCATGATAATGTAAACGATCAAGTAAAACTGTTTTAATCAGCTCAGAAAGTGTAATAAGATTTGTTACTTTTCTCTTGTAGGTCACGTGTGCCAGCCCAACCCATGCAGCAATGGAGGCACGTGTGTTGAGGACAACGGGCGGTTCCGCTGTGCTTGCATCATGGGATATCATGGCGAGAGATGTGAACGTAAGTTCAATTAATGAACATTTTGTAATAAAGAGACAAAGATAATGCAAACTGCGAGGGAAGGGAATTTTGCACCTTCGATTTCGTTAACATAAACAATTTTTGCCAAATGATTGTTTTCAAATGTTGATAAAAAGATATAACAACTTGCGAACTTAGGGTTGGAATTTAAGCTACCGTGGCGTTAGTAGTTCAATAACCGACATGTTCTTATGTTCTCTTATGTTTGAGATATGGGTCTTATGTCACAGTCATTCACTGCTTAACATCCAACTGCGATTTGGACAAAATCGATCACATGATTTTGCATTATTTTGCTAATAATGTACTAATGGAATTGACAATGGCACAAATTTTTATTGATTTTAGATAAAGTAAACTTAAAAGCACAAAGCTGTAGTAAGTATCTAGTTTTTAATGTAAAGAATCGTGTTTTAAAGCTATAATATTACATTCACTTTTATAACGCAGCAAACAAAAGCGAATGATTAGTTTTTCTTTGAAAAGATTCTCGCCTTGATACTTACTATTTTCCAGGTTTTATATAGAGTCGCATTTATGAAGGTTTCATATTTTTAGCTTTATCCACGTCAACGTTTTCTAAATTATGCCATTACAATAAAATATTTGTAGAAATTCTTGCTCCCATTTGTTAAAGTAATGTCTGGACTTGGTTTTGTTGTCCAAGTGCAATGCAGCGACATCAGATAGTTAACACTACACAAGAAATGCTTTCCATTAAACACTTGACTAGTTTGTGGACACTGCATGCACTAGTCTGGAAATTGGGAGATACACTACACTAGAAATGATTTCCCATCAAATGTTTGAAAAGTTTTTTTTTTATTATTCTACTTAATACTGGTCTTAAATACATGTAACATATAAAGCAAAAAAATCTAATTACAGCACATAAAGTAAACAAATTTAGTTACAGCTGAGAACAACAAATCTACATATATTAGTAAACATAATATATACATATATAAATGCATTAGAAAATTAGAAATTTTTCAAATTTCAAATAAATCAGGTAGACGAATACAGGATATGCTAATGGTCAAAACTAATTAAGAGGATACCCTGTACAATAATATGTTTGGTGTTCAGAGGTAACAAAGAAAGTTCCAATAATCAGTGGCTTACTTTTGGTTAAAGAAATATATAGTTTGATATCAAATGAAACTTGCATATCTATCAATTTTAAACTTTTTCATTTTTTTCATGAAAATGGAAAGCAAGCAGCTTTGCTTTATATCAAAAGAAATACCATTCCATAGAATGGCCCCCATATAAAGAATGGACCTTTTCCAAATTGATCAGAATTATCAGACTTGATGTATATGTTTCTGTTCTGAGTTTAATTTGTCTTGTGTTGAATCTATGTATCACGTTTAAGGAGTTATAAAAGTCATAAAAACAAGTGGTAATTGTTTATTTTCCCAGAATTTCAGAATGTAAATGTCAGCAAGATCAAGAATTTTTAGTATGTTCAGTGACTTGAAAATCGGTTCACTGCGAAAGTGTGGTTCAGAGAAAATGGCTTTCATTTGAAGTGTGGAAATAGGCTTTAGATGAGAAGGATATGTTTGGCTTCATACCTCGATACCATATGATATTATAAGAAAACTATGTATCAGTGCATAATTTACAGATATCACGATATCAGTAGATGTGTAGTATTGAAGTTTGGATAAAATTCCTACTGTTTTAGCTATTTTCTTGGATAGCTCATGAATATGAGATTTTCAAGAAAGATTAGAATCAATTAGGACCCCAAGATATTTTATAGAATCTGTTTGACAGACTGACTTATTGTCAAGGTGTAAGGTTATATCTTTATCTATTTTTTCCTTGGAGAATGAATCAAAACATAATTAGTTTTTTCAATGTTTAAGGACAGTCGGTTGGCATAAAGCCTTTGTCAGACATGATTATATTAAGCTCTATATTGATAGTGGATTGAGTTATATTAAGGTTGTTGGAAGAGAGTTATATGTTGGTATTGTCAGCAAACAAATGGAAAGTTAATTTGTCAGAACAATTTTTGTAAAAAAATGGAATAATTTACTGTGCCGAATGCCTTTCTTAGATCAATAAAAATTCCACATCCAAGTTCACCTTCATCCTGAGGGTCGTTTTTATGTGTTCTATCAAACTTATTTGTGCATGAGATGTAGAAAACTATTCCCTAAATCCAAATTGTAATTCATTTAAAATGCAAAGACAATCTAAGTAGATAAACAGTTGCTTGTGCATTAATTTTTCAAGTATTTTACCAAAGACAAATAAAACAGATATAGGTCTATAGTTGTTCTTATCACACCTCGATCCTTTTTTGGCAAGTTTGTGGAAAATATATGCACTATTCTGCAGTATACCCTCACGTGTACAGATCTATATATAAAACAAACTTTGAATTGAATAATAAATTGTTACTGAAATTGAATTTTACATCTCTTTGTTCCAGTTGTCAGCGCTTGTTTATCGCACCCTTGCCTTCATGGTGGAACGTGTGTTGACATTTCTGTCATTCGTAGTAACCCAGTCTTTCTTAGTAGATATATGATCGTTGGCAACGAACCCTTTGTTTGCAAGTGTCCTGCTCCATTTACAGGCAAGATGTGTGAAGGTTGGTTCATTGGTATTTGTTAACTGAAATAATCAAACAAGTCTTTAAGTTACACTTTAAGTTACACGATACGGTTTAGAGTTGTAAATCACTTTTACGGCCTTAGAGGAAAATCGATAGGTGGTATGAGAAAATCATATATAAATATAGATACGTTCTTGCTGGATTTCCCTGAACTATTTTTTTAAGGATAATTACATTCAAATTTTAAAATAAGAAAACCTTTTCTCCAAGTCGCTGATCCTCTCCATGGCCGGCTATGAAGGTTTGCTGCAGTGGTTATTGTCTCATAAATGTGTTGTGCTACGGCATTTGCTAGCAACAGTAAGCCTTAACCTATCATCTCCACAAGCACAACCTCATATATATCGGTTTGGTTTTTGAGAACAACTAGTTTAGCATTGTAAGGTCTGTAATAATAACGAAATAACAAAAAAGTTAAAACATGTTTATTCATATGAAACTGAAACATGACTTAACATAGCAAAATGTGGATGAAACAACTTCGCGGAAGCGTAGGTTTTTATAAAAACTTACCACCTTCTAAAGTTCTCTAGATTTAGAAATCCCCGGCGATAAATTGCCATTAAATGAAAGGACTTCAGGTTCGCAATGCTTCTTGGTTGAGCCTGGTCCTTTGAATAGTGGAAAATGGTCTTTGGGCACACTTACGTTAATAAGCTGCAGGGTTTTGTCTTCTTCCGAGAAATCGTTAAAAATTCTCATTTGATTATGTAAAAATGTGCACACATAAATGATTTGTTATCACATGCATAGGATAGAAAAGCTATTTAAAGATTTGAAGAAAACTTAATTGCAAAAGTGCCTATTTTGATCGACGTTGGTTTGTAAAATCTAAGGTATTCTAAGTTATTATATTTGTGCTTTCTTATTTCAGAGGACCCATGTCATTTATGCAGCCCATTTGCCGTGTGTCTTATCGGACATTGTGTATGTAAAGATGATTACCATGGCAACGGCAACCAATGTACAAGTATGATTACACCATGAATCTAATGGCTATTTTTAGTATTTACTTATATTTTTTGTAGCAGTACAAATATCCTCAATTGAATGACTACGACAGTTTTTCATTGAGATTATAGTTCAAGCTTTTTCTAAACTTCGTAAATACACTGTCTAACGAGAACTCACGAAAATGTCTTCCTAAGGCAAGAATAGAAGCGAGACTATTTCAAAATCTCAAAAATTTTAGAAGCCTTCTTGGTTTACAAAGAATGTAGTTGTTAATATAATTATTTGTATCCTTTCATTTCCTTTTGAGTTTGAATGAAGTGATGTTTAAGTCGACATTAATTTTTTTTTGTTATTAAAAAATGAACATTTATAAAATGCGAAGACAAAAAAAATGTCACTGGTCTTCTCTGATAACCCGGAAGTGAGTAAAATGCTCGGCTCACGAGGTATTTGTTTCAGCATGTTAATATGTATTTTACTATACTATCATTATTTTGACTAGCAGATGAATCACTATATCAAGACTGTTCGATTTGTATAATTTGTATAAGGCATTGTATCTTTGACATTCTCTACTCCTTTTTGTAAGCACTTTTGTTGGTTATCCGAAATGCAAAATGTTTTTGTGCGTATAAAAAAGTATTAGAGAGTTGCTCATAGCCAATCCTACCGCATGGATCATTAATACTGTGTATACTTATTTCAAATAACAGTTGTATTCAAAATCAAAACAAAAATACATAAAAAACTGACACGCACAAAACATAAAATCAGCTTTAGAGCGAATATATATACAATTTATATACAAGAACAATGCAAATGTTTATAAGCACGAACTCAAAATAAAATGGTAATAAAAAAACTATCATTAATTTGCCATTTCTGGCGATCTATTCTGTGTCATCGTAGACCAAAGGGCTCGATCTGACAGATAATTCAGAGAAATCGTGCCTGTTTTCGATGCTTTTAAGAACATGAAATCTCCTTCGATTACAACACGATCCATCGTCTCTTTTTTTTACGTCGAAATATTACACACATTTGCACATAAGAAACCTGAAAGACTCGTAAAAGCAGACTTTTTCCTCTAGAAATGTTGCTAAAACGATCTTAATGAATACTTCCTCGAGTAAATAAAGACACAACCCTTAGACTTGGTAAGGACGTAGATACACCCTAAGACTTAGTAAGGACGTAGGTACCAGAATATATGGCCGTAGTAGTGATTAAGGCACTAAAATATGCCCGTGATTATTGAGAAAATCATATGTGAAATATCTACGTGCAGACCGAAGACAGCCGCTGATTACGTATACGGTGCTGCAGGCGCTAAAACCTAAATTGCTAGTCAGGTAACCAGCTTGCCCACGAAATCGACTTAGTTTGCGGATTATCGGCGCCACAGGAAGCCCATTCGTTTGGAATTGTATGCTGCGAGCGAGCGTTAAGAATTCTTGAAAAATGTGTAAAAAGACGCGGATTCCAAAATCTCTTTCTCTGATGTGCCATGCCCGTAACGGGCCTCGAAGAACTACATGATAGTTAAACTTGAACGAAGCACGCCAAGGTCTTTCCGTTGGCGTGCTCTGTTAATGATGGTTCTTACATTGATAACCGAGATAGTTAAAGTTGTCAACTTGTTCAGTTTTGATGTCTCCTAACTTCAATGTGCAGGTCAAGGTTGTTTCAGATTTCGTGATGGCCATGCACCTGGTCTTCTTCTGCTTGATTCTGAGGCCTTTTGATTCGCCATTGCTGTTGATTCCACAACACATCTCACTGAATTTCAGCCTCATCAGGTGCCGCCAATTTTTCTTGGTTGGTACAAACAAAATTGAGACCGACCCAAACAGACATGATACGATATCTTCAGTTTTTACCACAGCATATAAATGAAAATGTTATGTGTAAAAACAATTTAGGGTCTATACCAAAAATTAAGAACTTATAAAATCTTATAATTTTACAGTTGCTTAATTCTAAAAATGCTTTGATGATTATTTTCCGTCCTAAATTTTATTTCTTTAGTCATCACTTTTATAAACAAATAAAAGGAACTAGTCCATTGATTGCCATTTTCCTTTCCCTCACTGCTTACGGAAAGTTGATACATTTCAGATATTAATAATTGTAACTTTGTCGATCAATTACTAATTTACTTTCCAATAGTTAAACGACATCTATCAACAAATAGACTTTGTTTTGTCAAACTGCCAGTCAGTTGGGTTGTTTCTTTCTATTAACATGCCACTTTATCTTGCTTGGGACTTAGCTTTTCGTTTAAAACAGAATCCCTTGGATATAACACAATGAAGCATTGCTTTTCCCCACTCTAAATTACCACTAATTTTTGTTTTGTTTTTATCTCTTTCCAGAAAACGTCTGTCATCCAAATCCATGCAAAAATGGTGGAAAATGTACGCCCTTTGAAGGATCTTACGATTGTGATTGTCCTCTTGGTTGGACGGGTCCTCTATGCGAAAGTAAGGCTTTCAATCAATATCGCACTTATTACTTAATCTATTGGTCTCAGGTCACAGAGTGTGAAGCCTCATTAATATATGCCAATGGAGAATAAACAGCATTTGTATTTCTTTACTAAAACTCCAATACTTATGCTAATAGGAGGCGACATAAACTTTTCAATTTTTTAGATGTGCTGAAAGGAACAATACCCTCAGAATAGAAAGAAATGCTTAAAATAATCAGTGGTTTACGAGCTCGATTTTCGTCGGTGACTCCAATTTTTTTTATGAGCATTCTAACTAAAAGAGCTCATTCTTTCTTAAATTGTTAATACTAAACTCCGAAAGATTGGGTGGACGTCTCCTCTTCTAAGCTCGAACGATAATTTATTAAACGCTTCCACATCTTCACAATCTTCACATTCTCTAACCGACTGGTTTAATCAAAGTATCAACAACCGTTGTATAGCTAGCCTTATGATTGGTTATCTAAATATCAATAGCATTTATGGTAAAGCTCATGAAATATTGGAGCTCCTACATAACCGTCATTTGGATATCTTATTCATTAATAAAAGCAAGATTGACAGTTAAGTCTCCAGTTACTTGTTTCTATCGTATAGTTCAATGTGTATAACAAAAAAAAAATGGCGCTGGTGAGATGTTTGTATTTATTCGTTCATTTGTTAGTGTCTGAAGAGTGTGAATCTATATGCCTGAACTTCAAGGGTATTCCTGCATGGGTCTTAACATGTTCACGTTATCGATCGCCTTGAAAACATAATTTTTCTGATTTCATTTCTTATTGTTTGATCTGGCTGAAAAAATGTTTAATAAACACAAAGAAATTATGTTTATTTGTGACCTTAATTTTTAAATTTGTTTACAGGAATTGGCACTCCTTGCTTAACTTACCGTTTTCATGACTTGACATGGATAACTGATTCTACTTAGACACTTCTTGATGCCATTTTTGTTTATCATGCTTGGTGCGAAGCGCTATAAGTAGTAATCTTCACCTTGGGCTGAGTGACTACGACTTAGTTTCCATTGTTAGGAAACAGGAACTTCCCTAACCCAAAGCAAAATCTGCATTTCTTTTCAGATTTAAATGTAGTTCCTTGGGATAGTCCATGCTCGTTTGATCATCATGAGGATGTTTTGTCTCACTGGGCAAGTCTTTATAAACAAATATTGGATAATCATTTGCCTATACAAACAATTCATCTGCATTTTAACCAGATTCCTTGGATTAATTCACATATTCAACGGGAAATTCGTTGTAGAAATCGGTTATACGTCGATTACAAAATGATTCAAACTGGTACTGCTACAAAGTCAGCGTGATCTCGTTTACAGGGTTTGCTTGGATACTCACAAACATTCACTGGTTAAAATTACTTCTGCCGAATAATACGTAAGACATGGGTGCTATCCATCTAATTGAGAATGGTAATTCTGATTACAAATCTGGTTCAGAGCTAAATTCATTTAGTTCACCTATTAATGAATATGTAGTGAGCGTCTCTGAAAATGAGTTTATTAATTATCCAAGCATTGCATGTTAATATTGCTAATCAATCTCATCAGCTGTACTTCTTATTTGAAACAGTTATATTGGAATAGGTAACTAAATTATTGCTTGACTTAGGTGAAAGGAGATTTTGTGGACAAACAGTCATAGCTTGTTGATAAACTATTTGAGCTTTTTTGTTACTGCATTGCTATTAGTCGCCTGGCCTATCTACTGACTAGAAACTGTCTAATGTTAGCCGCATGCATAGCAAAGATGCTGTCACAAAGAGATATTCTATACGTGGCCACTCATGCTGCTATGCACAAATAAAACTTATCGATGAATTGCGTGTTTTTCATGTCAATAAGAAGGATTAGAATAATTGCTATTGATCTATCTAAATCCTTTGTCTCTATTTGTCACAATCTCTTATTAGAAAAATTCAAGGCTTACGATCTTAATGAATCGGCAATCCATCTGATTCGTTCCTACCTTTCAGAACGTAAACAACGAGCTCTTATTCTGATTGGCTGACAGTCACAAGAAAAATTTTTGGCCCATTATTCTTAATTAAATGAAATTAATAACACAAATATCATCATCTTGTAGCTACGACTAACATGACTCTGTTGAATGTCCTGAAGTCTTGGCTTCGTGATTTTCTGATAACTTTCTTCAAGTTAAAGTGTCCATAACACAAGCATGCAGTTATTACTTTGGGCAGGCTACAATAAGAATATGTCTTTCATATAAATATAATTCAATCGCAGAATATATATACTTTACGGATTTTAGGTTTCACCTTAGCGCATAATCCGACTTTTAAACTTTATGTTAACAAAAAGCTAAAGAAAGCTTATGCAAAAATTGCTGCCCTCAGCTGTTTGAGTCACTTTGTTCTTAGATCTACTTTACTTAAACGTTTTACCACTGTCTGATAATTGTAGCCCAATTCTATTCGACATTACATAGTAAGACGACTTTAAACCAAAAAAACATATTTTCAGGTATATCGTCTTTTTTATCTACAAAGTACAATCATGAAGACGTTTGTTTCTTGGGTTTGAATATATTCACAAAGTTTGATTGAGAACCAAGCACAGAATGTTAAGTTAGGGGGGGGGGGTAGGGACTGTAAATTCAGACTAATGGGACTTTTTTAAAAAAATGCAAAAGCAGCAGGTATAGTGGGTGGTC
>JAOTRI020143655.1:0-10615 GCA_028564885.2 Zoanthus sanctaehelenae
TTTGGACATTGAAACCCAGGTCAATCGAAGGCCTCTGAATTATATGGAAGAGGATGTGCAGATGACAACACTCACACTATTTGCCCTTCTTTTCCAAGGACCTAACACACTACCAGAGGCAGAGCCATGGCGCGAGGAAAACAAGGAGCTGAGAAGAAGAGTCAAATTCTTAAAGGCCTGCAAAGATGCCCTATGGGCTCGCTGGTCCAAAGAGTATTTAACAGCACTGAGGGAACGGCACAATCTGGCTCAAGGTACCAACAGTCATGTCAAAATTGGAGACATAGTGATTATCAGAACTGATAGCCGTAACCGGGGGAAATGGCCCCTAGCTGTTGTACAGAAGGTGTACCCAGGACGAGATGGAGTCATCCGTGGGGTGCAACTGAGGACCAGCAAAGGTGTTCTAGAGTGACCAATACAACATCTCTACCCCTTGAATTAGAAATTGATTAGTTGTAGAGAGGATGAATATTGTAATTTTTACGTTAGTTTACACAAAGTTTGTTGATATCTTGAACTAAAGTACATACAAAGAACAGTCTTAGAACACTGCCAAATAGTACAAAATAGTTGGTTTTAATTTGTTGTTGATTCATTGTGAACAATTTAATTTGATGAAAATACCAGTCCCTTAGTTCATGCATCTTGTCTCCAAGCTGCATGGGGGAGTGTGTTGGGGACTGGGTACAAGTTAATTAACTTCCATAAATAAGTATGTGTTAGAACAAGTTAATTTAGAGTAGCTTCGACATGCCCGTTGTCGGAGTGATTGCTAAGAAATAAATTACAACCTAGTTTTTTAACCAGCGAGTGTAACGTCTGAGTTTTAGTCAATTAGTATACGTGTGTATTCCTATTGTGAAGGGACAAATTCACAAAAAAGTGTGTTTTTATTAAATTTCATTGGTTTCTTTAAATCAAGTTTTTTTTTAAGACAATCTAAATGAGCCTAGAAGAAAACAGTGGGCAAAGTTGTGGTATGCCAAAATACTTGAAAAAGCCCTGCTGCAAATTAGATGCGGTGTAAAGATCACTGATTTATAAACCCTAAATTTCTGACACTTTATGATATAATCCAAATATTGCAAATCCAGTCGCCAATTGTGATGAGCAAACACTTTTAAGATGCATAAACACTAATTAAACCAAAAAACTAAGCCACCAGCACTACCTCGCTTGCAATAACTAGTTTTTTAGTTATATTTTTGCACTTTCTTTGAAAGAGAAAATGTATGATCAAAATGTTAAAATCTTACCCAGTCAGGATCTGTTGGGACAAACAATATTTCAAATACTGCATCTTCCTCATCTTTTAAAATTTTTAACTTTCCTTGACGGCCAAAGCGCTTTTGAATTTGATTTATCTCAACCTTTCTCAATTCTTGCAATCTTAAATTGCTGAGAGATGACAGGTTAGCGTCTGTAGTCAAACCAGGTTTTTTGAAAATTGGACGAGGATCGATTCTCTTGGACCGAATAAATCTTTGATTTTCTTTTCTATCAGTTTTTTCTGTTTCTTCGGATGTCTTGACCACATTTTTTTCTTGAGTTTTGTTCTGATTTTCTAAACTGCAATTCCTTTTTTCACCAGTTATCAAATTTATAGTCTTCCCGTGCCTATTAGCATGTGAATACTTGCAGTTTTCTCCTCTCAAACAACCTCTCTTGGTCTTGAAAAACCTGCAAAGAGGCATTCCTTCCATACTTGAGGTATTTTCTTTCATATTTTCTTTACCAAACCTACTCGACTTGTCGATTGCACCATCATTTGCAACGTTTTCGTGGAATATTTCTTTTTCATCTAAATATTGCGGCAATACATTTTCTTCAAAAACAACCCGCTCAGTTCCTTTTCTCGCCTCTACATCTATCGCATCTATATCCTTGCTCTTCTGTACTTCGGAATTGCTTAAGTTTGAAAACTTGTCGTCATAGGTGCCAAGCACACGATTAATATGATCATGATGAGAGGGCATGGCTCCTTTTTGAAGGCTTGTAGCTTCTTCTTTGTCGTTCATTGCACTTTCTAAATTAACTCCAGCTGTATCTAACTTTGAGTGCTCATATCTACAGTTTTTACCAAAACGACAGCCTCTCTTGGCTAAAAAGAAACGGCAGTGTTTTTTAAGTATCTGACTGTCCATGTCCTCCACCATTTTGTTAATGAGAGCGCAAATAGTTTATCAGCGGTTTCCTTTACTTCACCTGCCGGTTATTTACTTCCGGTGTCTTAATTTCCTGTCCGTCGCGATTAAGTTGCATTTTTTTCCCGAAAACAAAATAATCTCACTTTCGATAAATTTGCATCAGGAATGGTAGCCAGGGATACGCAACCTGCTAGAAAAAAATTTATGACATTTTAATATTGCCGCATTCAGGATAAAAAAACCAGCCGCGGTAAAGTCTCAGATTGTGACGTCGCCAACAGTCTGCAAGCCAAATGAACGAAATTCACATTCAAGTACTTAAAGTAGGTTTTCTTTTGGATGACTTAATATTCCTAACACAGGTAAGTTTAATAAGAAGACGTAACGTGCAAAGTATTTGAAATTACTTTCGATTTCCTATCAAGGTTTATAAGAAAGATTGAGAATTGATTTGAAAATCAAGTTTATATTTCGTGTTAATGTTAAAACGGACAGGAAATCCTGTTACTATGACAAGATATTGGTTATGTTGCATTTGACAATACGCTTTCTGCTCGAACGGGTAAGCTCGCTGTTTTTAAATGCCTTCTATAAAACGCTTAGATAGTTTTTAAAAATCAGCTTTTCCTCGCAACAGTTGTTCAGGGCGTGAACTTTTTTTCACGTACCGACGCTCGAAATGTTTTCGAATTTTCTCAAGTTTTGTAATCGATTTAGTCGAAGTTCAGTTTTAATTCTTTAAGATGAAGCGTTTGGTACTAAAATTTCATATAAGGTGAGGTGGCTGATAAGATCTTTACTTATGTGTTGGAAATAATCGTTTCTAACAAGCCTGATCATATTTTGATTTCAATGTCAGCATATCTTGCTACGAGTTGTAGCGGCATCTTGTTTGAATAATGGTTCATTTCTGCCGCGCGCTTTGTTCAGCTAAGACAAGGTATTTATAGTATTAGTTGAAAGTTTTTTCTAACGTTGTTGAAAAGGAAATATAGTTTTCATAGTACAAATTAAAAAGAGGTCAGAAGTAATTATGCAACTAAATATTTCTTTGCATAGTCATTGAACTCAAAATGGAAGCTGCGAGAATCGCGAAGGCCAAGTGCTCTTAATTGCGAAAAAACAAACGGAATTTCCCGATTAGCATTTGTTTTTGGCCGTTGTTTGACAAACTGCCCAAAGCTATTATGACCGAATTACTAATAGCTTATTTATTGTAAGAAATGCGTTAGAGCAGTCGTTCAAGCTTAAGTAAATATTCTAATAGCCAAGAAAAATATCCTTTTTGGTTTTCAAGTACTATGTTAATTTTTATGATCATTCGCTTCTAAAACAGGGCAAAACTCGTTCAGACATGACATGCTGAAGGGGATATATAAATATTGAAAGTTCAGTCGACCGAGACTGTTCCTGAGCGACAAGAATGCCAAAACCAAAAACCGTGATATGCTATATTTGCGGGAGAGAATTTGGTGCGCATTCAATCGATACGCATGAGCGACAGTGTGCGAAAAGATGGGAAAGTCACAAGGGTAGAAGCAACTCGAGAAACAAAAGTCCAGGCGGAGCGAGACAAATTAACGATCCTTGGAGAACCAATAAAGTTTTGCCACCGATTTCCAATTTTGACGATCATTATAAAAGCTTGGAAGACGTGCGCTTACCTTCTCAGCTCCAGTCTTGTGCCACTCACAGTGAACAGCAATTGATTCATTTGGTGAGACCAAAAACAGTTACCTTGAAACACAAAGAAGAGAGTGAAACCACAGAGATGAACAATAATAAATGCGACCATAGTTCTGATTCCACTTCAAGTGATAGTGACCAGATATCGCTTGACAGATCTGGCACCGCAAGTTTGGAAGAGGGGTCTGAAAATTTAAACACTTCTGATGTTAGTTCACCTTCTGTACGGCCTGGGACTGTCACTCTTTCAAGACATTCATCTGATGGTGGTCAGGAAATTCCTGTTGATTCTGCATCATCAAGATCATTATCACCATTGGATTCTGATAGCCCAATACAGACTCCTGTTCCTTCTCTTCTTAATGAAAAGCTAAACATCACACCACTTCGAATGAGATCCTCAAAAAACCCACAAATGTTTGTTTGTTACATTTGTGGGAAAGAATTTGGTTCAAAGTCTCTCAAAATCCATGAGCCTCAGTGCTTGAAGAAATGGCGGATTGCTAATCCTCGCCACTTACACAAGGCCAAATCAGGCCCCATGAAGGCCCAATCATTCTCAACATTATCAGGAACAAAAGCAGATACTGAATATCAACAAACATCTTTTAGCAGTGAACTTGAAGCTTCTAAACTTAGACCAGCATCTAGGCAGTCATCTGCTGATAATTTGAAATCAAGTGCGAAAACATCTCCTCTGCGATCATCAACTAATAGTTTGTATTCGGCTTCAAAGTCATCACACCAGTCAATGATTGAGAACTTGGCATCAGCGTCAAGATTTTCAAAAAGTGCACAAGAACTTGCCTCAACATCAAATGGTATTTCACTGCACAGGCCACAGATGATCACATGCTATCTTTGTGGTAAGCAATTTAGTTCACACTCTCTACCAATTCATGAAAAGCAATGTCTTAAAAAACATGAGGCAGTTAAAGCAAAGTCTGAGACACAAAGGCGACCAAGTTCCGCTAAAAAAGACTTGGCAAAATGTCATTCAATTAACCTACCTGTTAATGGTCAGAACAACAAAGAAAAAATATCTTCAACTGATGAACTGAGTGAAAAAACAACTAAAAATGAAACAGTAAAACCCCAGGGGCCATCTATGGTCATGTGTTATATTTGTGGTCGACAGTATGGTTCTGCTTCTATAACAATTCATGAAAAACAATGTACCAAGAAAAAATGGGAAGAGCAGAAACTGAAAGAGAAAGAAAAACTAAATGCAGCCAAGGAATTAAAACAGCGTAAAACTGTCAACCTGCCAGTTGAAATTATGATGAGTAAGAATGCAGAAAGGACAGAATCCGATTTATCAAATTCACCTCAGTTTCATTACAAGCAAATTTCAGATGACCAAAATGGTAATTATAAAAGAGAAGAAACCAATGAAGATCTTGCAGATCGAACTTACAATGGACCTAAAAAGCCAATGATGGTGTTGTGTTACATGTGTGGTCGTGAATATGGCAGTGCTTCTATTGCAATTCATGAAAAGCAGTGCTCCAAGAGATGGGAAGCTGAGAAAGCAAGGAAATTTAAAGAACAAGAACAAGTGAAGTGTAGAAAGAAGGTTAAACCCAGACCACACTCTTTCATACTTTAGAATGCCAATGAATCATTTAAATAACAAAATAATTTTTCTTACATAGATTTGAGTGTTTTACTCTAAAATATGCCACTCACAGGTTTCATACAAAACTATATCTCAGGGACTGTGAAGCAGACTTTCTATTGGGGGGGAGGGGGCTATGGATCACGAAAGGAAGGAGCAAGTAGGCATTCTGGGGTAAATTTTGAAATTACAATTCAAAATGGCAAGAAAATTATAGCCCCCCCCCCCTGCTCCACGGTCCCTATATCTGGGATATAAGTGAAATATTCTCCATATCCTCACTAGAGAAGATACTGTTGATGCCATTCAATTATTTTTCATCTAGTTTATTAATTTTATTTTTAAAACACTCATATCTGGTGTAATCAAAAGGAAATAATTACACATTGGCTTGAACATATGAAATTTATGTTCTCATGGAAAAATCATTTCACTTGTTCCCAGTACTCACTTGTGCTCTTTTTTTCTATTCATCATCATCATCAATCCAATTTTGATCCGGGTTTATCCCCATAAACGGGGGTGGCCAAATTTACCCCACTCTGGCAGCAATCTCTCCAACTCCTACTTTCCATCTCGCTTGATTCATTACATCCTCTTTCTTCAAACCATCCTATTCAAAGATATTAAAACTTCATATGCTCATGCCACCATGTAATATTCTCTATATATTTAACTAGAGAATTGGGTCTAGGCAATGGTAATTTTTAAGAGGTAGCTAATAAAAATTAGTATCATAATATACAGTCAAATAATATTTTTTGCTAGCTTGTAACTATTGTATGAAAGTCCTTTTTGTAAGCATTGACATGGAATACCCAAGGTTGTTTGCTCATTTTATTATATATATATATATATATAACTTTATTTCATATCTGTTTTCAAATTTATTTCACAACCTGTAATAGATTTTTGGACACTATCAATATTAATTTTTTGTGAGACTTATTAAAATTGGAATTTGTAATCAAATATTTATCATGTTAATATTTTACATCAAACTTTGATTTCAAAATTCAAACAATTTTATAGTAGATGGAAGGATAACATCAAACTAAAATAATTTATAACATTGATAAAGGGAAAAAGCTATGTTCAAAGATCTTTTATTAAAGATTCTGCATGGTACGAAAATTCAATTCATTTGCTTATTTTGGGATTTGAAGCACTCACAGCTGGATGAGAAATAAACAATTGGATAATATGCAGTAAAACAATGAATATTTTATACTGAATTCTGACTTGACTTTTCCCAGGGCCTCTAATCTTATAACTAGTCTTATCACTATTAGGGACTTTAAGAAATGAGGACAAAAGCAAAGACGGTGGCGGTTGTGAGAAATATTATTTCCTGCTTAGTTTTTCCCTTTTTTTATCATTGATAAATTTTCATTTTAGACTTTGTACAAGATTCTGGAACTGTAATTAGTAAAAGGTTCACTGTCAAAGGCAAAAAAAAGCTTCCAAATTTTCTTGTTTGATGCTGTCCACGGAATCCCATTGAAAGTGAGCTTTTTGTGGCGTATCAGTGAGGACAACGGTGAGCAACTGGTCAGCTTGCAACATTCCAATGTGCAACTATTGTACTTTGTAATTAAGGCCATTGTTTTCTTCCGTTCTTGTCGTTGTCAATGTCCTCACATCTTAAACTCCCTATTGTCAACATGTATGCTACTAGCCACTTGATGCAAGACATTGAAATTCAACTTATGGTCTGGGAAATAGAGCAAAAGAAATAGATTATTCATTTCCCAATTCCTGCTAAGATTTTTTTTTGTTTTAGTTCCATATGCCTTTGTGGGCCCAAGCTGAATTTTAATATTGTACCAATATTGGTCTTCCTTGTAGTTTTTCTTCACTTACCTATTCTGTATTGTACTAGTTAGTTGAGCGTTTCTTTAATCTGTAATCCAGTGGCCTGCCTTGGAATAGTTTTTACTACTTGCAGGTCACTGGAAGCCATGAAACAAGGTAATTATATTAATAATATTTATTTAATAAATAAATAATGACATCGTAGCAGAAATCAGAATAAAATAGTAGTGCCCTCCTCGTGCAGCAGGAGGGCAGTTAACTGTTGCCAAAACGTTCAACTAACCAGTACAATACAGAATTGGTAAGTGAAGGAAGTAAAGAGAAACTATGAGATTAACCGTCTGTGCCAGAATACGAGAACTAGCTAATGGTCTTCCTTGATTACAGTATAACTGAATCTTGAAATAATATTTTGTGTACTGGTTGATTATTAAGTGGCAAGTGGAAATAGAAAATTTACTGGCCAAAACTGAATTTCTAATATTCTGTGTTGTTAGTTAAGACTATTTGAGTCTCATTCACATACATCTTTTTATTGTTGGTAGAATAATTAAGTTAATGTTACAGAACTTTATACTACTAAATAATAATTTATGACTTTTACGTATTTATCTGACAGAAGGGTTAAAATTGCATAATTTACAACAAAACTATAATTTTATTTATCAAAAAGAGGTTTTGAAACAACCAGACAGTTGTTTTTGTGTCAGAGGCTGCAGTTTAATATATAAAAAAAATACACAGGTAATATTTTCAGATATAGCGTGCAATAATTTATGTGTGCAGTAGAATTAAGTATACTTATATCACTTAATACAAAACCAACTAAATTCTTACTTCAAAATAAAATTATTTATAACAATGCAATCAGTGTTTTCAAGTTTGATATGTTTGTAAGTTACACACTCTTAAAATGTATTCTGGCTGTGAATGAAACTAACAAATGTAAACTTCAGTGTTTCATTAATTTGTAGTTTTTTTATTGACAAGCCTTTGTAACTTAAGTAAAACTACAACTGAAATTTTCATATAATAAATACTACAGTAGTTGTTGCAGTTAGCAAGTGGATTGTTGCACCTCGTGTATTGTTTTTTATTTCTAAAAGCCAGATACCTTGCCTTGCTCATGAAAAATATTGCAAAGTTGACAAAGTGTATTTATTTAAGTTTAACATCGATAAACAATAAACATGCATATCCGAGATGTAATATATCAAACATGAGAGACAGTGTTTCATCGCATCCAAACACCAAGAAGAGAGTTGAAAATACGACATGCAGCAGAGTATTTTTTTACGAAATTCGAGGTTGTTTGGAAGTGTCATGAAACGCTGTCTCGAGTTTTTGATTTTTCTTCTCAATCAAAAATAAAACTGAGGTGTAAAAGAAGAAATAAAATCGTCAAAATATATGCTAATTAAGATCGCTAATCCAAACAATATGGTCTCGGTTATGATCTCTTTTGTTTAACTTGGTTATTAATGAGTTTGAGAAACACGTGATGGAATGCTCATTTTAATTTTGTGTACCACTAGTCATTATACTGAATGCTCAGAAATTGCAAAAAACTGTTGTTGAATGGAATCCAAGTGAAAACTGGCTTGTAACACAGGCTGCCCAACTCCCAAAAGATTAGTTTTGCTGCTCGCCTGCCAGCTGGCAGCAATTAAAATGCTGTTTGAGACGATTGGGTCATGTATTGACACTGGGTGATGATAAGTGTGTAACAAGCAAAGAATTTTGTGATCAAAAGCAGCAGAGGAAGGCTAAAGTTGAGTTGGAGAAGAATGATGGAGAAAGAGGATGCAAATGACTGAGTGAAGTGGAAAAGCTTCACCAACAAAGGAAAGTCAGTTACCCTTTGAAAAAGGGAAAAGTCCTGACTTATAGAAATGATGATGATGATGATGAATAATTGTAAAACTTGCCTATTAAATGAATTAAGCCTTTGAATGTCATGCTGGATAATGTAGTTTGCTTATCTCAAGTTTAATTTTTTGCTTGTGTTTAAAAACACTTCACCAGGTTTTCAGATACCCTGTGTACATTATTGGCTATGGAAACTGAGGTTTTGTTTTAGTACTATAAAGATAAGAGCTCATTAAAACCCAAAGAATTCAAACAAAATATTCTAATTTAGTGTCTTTTCAAAGTTTTCAAGTTGCATGCATTTTGATATTCAATATACTGACAATTATTTAATATCTGACTTCTAACCGTAAACTTTCTCTGGCAAAAGTCTAAAGATACACGCTTTTTGATAGGAACAATTTTTTCAAAATATTGTTTATGATGCTAAGATAATCCAAAAAAGTGAGACTGAAAAAAAAGTGAAAATGGTTCTAGTTGAAACTTTACTGAGTCTTCAAACTACTCAAAGAAATAAAAACATATTGGGAACAAATTAAGGCTGAAGCAGCCAATGCAAACAATTAACCCTTTCAATCTCAGATTAATTTTTAAATTCTCCCGACTTGTTCCTATACTTTCTACTGAACAATTTTGAGAGAATTTTACTGTTAATCTTCTGTAGTTTGCTTTGCTTGATCAACTCTCAGTTTCTCATTGCCAGATGTTGTGTTTTGTACGTGTTATGTTAGGAGAAGTTGGGTGTTGATAACTGACTGGGACTTAAAGGGTTAAGATGCTCCAGCTATCTATGTTATAAATACAAACCATTTTCTGAAATCAGCAAACAAGAAACTACCAATACTTTTAAAAGGAAAAGCTGTATTACAAATTTTTCAGTTCATTTTAAAATATCACATACAATTATTATTTTTTACAAATCCAAGTGAATTCTGCCAGTTGTAAATGTAAACTGGTCTTCTTCATCACTGATTGATATAATTTTATTTTTTTGAAATAATTATTGTCAGTATCAGCATAGGTTTGAATCTTAACCCTTTCAGTCCCAGACCTATTGCTCAATTCTCCCAACTAGAGACCATACTTTTCAGTCATTTAACGAGTTTGGGAGAATTTAACTTTTCATCTTAAGTTAAGTTCAGTTAAGTAGTGCCAGCACCCCTATGGATGCCACAGCATCGTCTGTTCCACCATCCCCCATTATCTTTGCCACTCAAGATCAGATGCGGCACCTTAAGAGCGCCAAAAGTTGGTATGTGGACGGCACATTCAAATTATGTCGGAAGCCCTTTACTCAACTATTAACTTTAAATGTTTTCGTTAAACGAGAAGAACACGTAAAACAAGTTCCCCATGGCCTTTGTCCTGAAGTCTGGAAAAAACAAATGGGACAGATTTGATTTGATTTGAACATTTAGGAACTTGGTTCCAAGGAGTAGAGATAATAGGACTCGAGGTCCCTTACAAGGATCTTACT
>JAOTRI020143666.1:0-10614 GCA_028564885.2 Zoanthus sanctaehelenae
TTATATTCACACTTGTTTTTATTGCTCTCGCGTCTGCGTCTGTGTCAAGTTATATTCACACTTGTTTTTATTGCTCTCGCGTCTGCGTCTGCGTCAAGTTATATTCACACTTGTTTTTATTGCTCTCGCGTCTGCGTCTGTGTCAAGTTATATTCACACTTGTTTTTATTGCTCTTGCGTCTGCGTCTGCGTCAAGTTATATTCACACTTGTTTTTATTGCTCTCGCGTCTGCGTCTGCGCTTGCGTTAGCGTCGCTAGTGTGAACACGGCTTAACGGATCTCTCTCAAGGAGATGACGCTATACATAGAAAACATTCAACATAATTTGGACCTTATATATGATCCGATAGAGCGGGACTATAGAGAGTAAAGACGAAAATGCTTATGCATTCACTATTTCCTTGATTAAGGCGTGTTCACACTAGAGACGCAAATGGGAGCGCAGACTCAGACGCAAGGACAAGGACATTCACACCAGCGACGCGAGTGACGCAAGCTACGCAGGTTTGGGTGTCTGCGTTTGCGTCATCCCCATTCACACTTGGAAATTTGTGAAGCAAGAGCAAACGCCAATGCAATGTGAGTGCAAGAAAAAGGAAATTTTCCTTTTTCTTGCGTCTGCGTCAAGTTACATTCACACTTGTTTTTATTGCATCTGCATCTGCGCTTGCGTTTGCGTCTCTAGTGTGAACACGTCTTTAGGATTAGGGTTTTGTTTACATGTTGTTCTCAAGTCATCAATGATTTGCATGCAAACTTCACGCTTATCAAGAAAACGAACTACTTAAAATATTCAAGAAACAAATTTAAAAGAATGTATTTCTTTTACTTTAGACTCCTGTAAACAACTTTTGAGATATACTTTTCCTAGATAATACTTGAATGCACACAAGAAAATTACAGCAAGAAGCATATGAAAACGTTTTATGAAAGATAGTCAAACATTTTCAAATTGTTTCTATGTATAATTAATAAGAATGATTTTATCGTTTTGAAATTCTTAGAATATCTTTGTCATTTTATGAAAGATAGTCACACATTTTCAAATTGTTTCTATGTATAATTAATAAGAACGATTTTATCGTTTTGAAATTCTTAAATGTGATAAGATTAATGTCATATTCTATTACAAAATGCAAAGTGTATTTTGTAAAATTAAAGAAATAAAAGAGACCATTAAAAGACATCTTTTAGAGTATTTCAAAGTACTCAAGTCAAAACAGAGATTAAAGTAATAAAACGCAGATTATGGCATCATTTGTATTAAACAAGTAAAGACCAAAACAATCCATCAGTATGGGTATTATCTATTATTGTATCTTAATTTAAAAAAACAACAACTAAAACTAAATTAATTATAGATTAGGGATTTTCATTTAAACACATATCGCTTTTTAACTCACTTGACCAATTGTTTCCCCGCGCTTTTTCGGCATTTTTCTGAAACCCATCAGAGCTTGAAGCACTCAGATCAGCAAACCCAGTAGCTACATCTGCAACGATACTTGGTGATTTAAAAAGTAATAAAAAAGGACTATGCTCACAAATGAGAACATGAGCAGGAAAAACGCTAAATATCATCGCGTTACTATCTCACAAATGTATATACAAATAGTAAAAGAACTAAATTCAAAAACATGCACTGTAGAACGATTTTTGTATATTTTTGTTGCATAAATTAATGATCTTTACCTTTGTTGATCTGGGACTGAACCGATTATTTAAGATTTGCCTCTTTGAACAGAAAAAAAAATTTAAGTTTATGAAAACTACATCCATGTGATTTTACATTCAATTCAAGCTGTATGATGTATTTAAAATTGTTAGATCATTTTTTTTCCGTTAAGGAAGCTCACGGTTCAGAGAAGCCTACAATCTCGCTTAAATAATTCATCATTTCTACAATAGACCATTTTACAGATCCTGAAAGGTAACCAAGCTTCTACATAAAACTGAGGCTTAGGGTGACCTGACACATTTAGAGAAGTGGAAATTATTTCTTATGATAATCCTTTCCACTTCTCTAACTGTGTCAGGTCACCCTAAGCCTCAATTTCATGTTGAAGCTTGGTACCTTTCAGGAACTGTAAAATGGTCTATTGTAAGTTATCCTTTTAAAGACTTGCATGGGTGCATTGCGTTGGAATTCATATTTTTATGAAAAGATTATTGTGGTTTGGATGGGACTGATGTAAAAGTTAACACACTTCATGTACTACTTTCCCTTTTATTGAATACAAGAGCGGGAAAATTCTTTAAAAACTATAAGATCTTTCTAAAAGGTGTCGAGGACTACAGCACGACACACGGTATAGGTAAAAGTGGGTTTTATTTCATTTGTTATGAAAATCCATTGAATTGACAAAGTCCCATTAATTTTCTTATAACTCTTCTACACAAAAACTTGGCTTGAGTAACCAGCAATATCAGCACCAAGAAAACTACCATGATTCTTAGCGTGGCAGGACTCTTTTAGTACTTCATGCAGTGTAAATCAAAAGCGATAACAATAACACTTGCAATTGAACTGTTTCTCACCTGTTTTTGACGTAGAGCAGGATATTACTCTGCGAATATTATTAAACGCTTCTTCATTGTTCCAAACAGCCAAGTTGGAAACATAGCCAATAGCAGAGCCCGTTCTATCTGCCTGATACCCCAAGTAAAGTGTGGTAAACTTGTCCTGAGTAGAAGGTGTCGACAGTACTGTAGTATTACAGCCAACATACAGACCATTGAAGAAAGCCATTAAATTATCTTTTTTAAATGAAAATGATACATGATGCCAACTGTTCTTAACAACGCTGCCAGCAGGCGAAAGGCTTTGAAATTTTTTCGTTGATGTTGATATTTCAATGCAAAATCGACCTGATGAGGCATAATACTTTACAACAATTCCTCGACCATTCCCTGCTTCCGCAGTGGCAAAATAAATCACAGTACCAGTTGTGTCGCTGTTAGTGTACACATACATGGATATCGTGATCCCAAATGGATCGCAGCGGTCAGGGTCACTGATGCACTGGAAATCAAAGCTCCCCATACTAACATAATTTTTTTTTCCTCCTGTGGTATCCAGTCCTAAAGGTGTAATGTTCATTTCATCCACACGAGTAAACCTGTTCAAACTAAAACTGTGGCTGTCGGGCTGAAAGGCATCGCCGTCTTTTTGTCCATTAAGATCAAACACAACTCCAGCAACAACTTTATCCATAGGCCAGTAATGATCAGCAGTCGTGTAGCATTTATCTACATAGGAAAAAGGGTAGGTATTGAGAATTTAAAACTCTTTTTTTAAATTTGCATTATAGTTGACGCGCGAGATTTTGCTTGAGGACTAACTTTGCTAGTCCATAGTTAATGACCAAACATCATGAACACTTTAACAACAACAGCAATACTTAGTCATCCCCTCCACCTCAGGAGGAGGGGGTTGTTGCTACCTTCTAGTTTCTGGTACAACCCCACCCCACCCCTCTCCCCGTCGCTGGATGGTAAAACTGTTACCACAGATTTATAGCTCTTACTATTAAAAGCACGTACATTGGTGATTAGCTTTTGAAGCGCTAAATGCAGTTTTATCGTTAAAAAAAACAAAAGAAGGAGGTTGTAACAATCCCCTACCCTCTCCCCCAAAGGAAAGAGTTAAATATACTTTTCCAATTGTATCAACAGTTTTCAAAATGTAGTAGCGAAACGTAACACTCTGTATCGTTGGATCCAGGCGCTGCCGGACCGAGTCAACTAACTAATAAAGTAATACAATACCAATAAGCAAAGTTGACAAACAACGAGAATAAATTTTACAAACTATATTTCGATCGGCAGCACCGATCTTCATCAAGTCATGAGGATTTTTTACACAATATGCTATGTCAAACTTAGCAAAAATTTAAAAATATGAACGGTTGAAAAATATTAAACGAAATATTATAGTATTTTAGCAAGGCCAAAACAACAGGCCGCACTGTCGTTTTTGTGATCCTGTACATTGTCTTAATGAAGATTTGAGATGAAAAAAACCCAATACTTTGAGGTTTCCACGCAATATTTTCCAAGATATTTTCAACAAAATCGCGATCGTTCGAAAATAACTGCTTTTAGACACTAAATTCCTTTTAAATGGGAAAAGATTTGTTGTTTTCTGAATACATCCAGTATTTATTAACTATTTCATGAATGTCAAGATATGCAAACTACAAATCATGAATATTAATGATATGCAAATTATATATCATGCATATTAATACTTGGTCATCAAATTAGAGCTTTTTTTAAAGCTGGCTAGAACACTGATTATACAGCATGTAAAAACCAAATACAAGCAGTAAAATATACAAAATAAAAAGGAGAAAAGCGAAAAGAAAGGAAAAAAGCAAAAAAAAAAGGATTACAGGTCTTCTCTTAAGTTGAGTCCATAAGGTTCACTCTAGAGTATTAGCTTTGAGAATGAGATCAGGTTTGGACAGCAACTTAAGACTACTGCATCACCTGATGAAACATCTCAGTTGCAGTCGAAGCTGATGAAGACTGCCAGGATATAGTTGAAAGTTATGAAGATTAAAGGGAGAGTGTCAAGGCTAGAGAGCCTGGGCCCGAATATTAACAAAGTCAAGCAAAACTTGTAAAACAGAAACCTAGACGCGAAATCAAGTCTTGAAAACTTTGTGAAAAATCATACCTTATCCAAAACATCCTTGTTTCTTTTTGTCAGAAATCTTCAGCATTTAATAATTATGTATGTTTTGTTGTTTGCTGGCTTCACTTTTTGGATATAGTTGGGAAATAAGTTTCAATTAGCCAAATTCTAGTTTCTGTTTGGCCATTTCTCCTGGCGGACTTCAATGATCTAGCTTTTAGACAGAATGCAGCAAAACATTATACCTTAGATAAAACGTCCGTGCAGCTAGAGAAATTTAAGATAAAAAAAATGAAACGTTGTTTCCAAGCGATTCGGTGTTTCCATTGTTTTTGTCAGTCTTCGTGACAATGAAAAAGCGACAAATTGACAAAGCTGAAAGGCAAGTACAAAGTGAAATATATTTTGCCGCATTTTAAATTATCTTTCTTTTTACTCGTTTCAAAAACTGTTGAATTTTACAGAAGAGATTTCGATTTATCTTTCTTTTTTGGGTTCATTACGTAGACATTTCGAGGGGTTCTCAGACTCGAGAAAAGAAAAACGCCACGGGCATCGGGAGTTCAAAAATATTTAGTTTAGAATTTTAAAATTAGAATTTTCATGCTTTTATCGAAATAAAACATTCAGATTTTTCTCTCCAGCACAGAAGTATTACTTAAAACTGTTTAATTTTGTATTAACAAGCAAACATCATGACGTTTAATTGACCTTGTACGCGAACAAAATAAAGATGATTCTGCTTTCATATTTTGGTTTGTATATACAGAAAGCCGATGTCATGTGCATAGCTATGAGACTCCCCCTTTAAAACTGAATTCAGTAAAACATGATGAGAGTAGCACTGCGGATATTACTAGCACTACACATCTGGCCGTCCCTGATGAGTAAGTTTTTATTTATATCGGTTATAAAGATAAGTAACTAAAACTTTTCAACGCTTTTCATAAACCATAAAAAACGTCTAACGACAATTTATTCCCTAGCTGTAGAAGCCCTCAATTACATTTTCCACTTTTCAAAAACAGGTAGAAACTCTTTAGGTTTCAAAACATTTCTTGATCTTCCAAATGCTGTAGACTAAACCCTTCAATTTCATTCATCCACTCTCGTTACTAGTTTAATTTTGCTCGGAAACATTATATATACAATGCAAAATATCGGATAATAAACCAAGTTTCTCTATATTTCGATATCATTTTATTATAAGAACTGAAGAAATAGAGAAAAAAATCGCATTAAAAATCAAAACTCAAAAGAGCATCAGAAGAAATGGCAAAATTTATCTACAATTCTACCTAAACCTATTGCAGTTGGTATAGTGTAGTAGTTTAAACATTACATGTAATAAGACATGTATCAACACCTCTCTGTAACTGTAAATCCAAGACAAAAAAAATTCTTGTAAGAAAAAACAAATTCAAAAATTTTCCGTGACTTTCCGAAACCCGTGGAAGCACTGTCTAAAGTAACATGTAACGAAAGTAAGTTCCAATTACACCCTACCTTGTCGGTTGCAAAGCCGTACATGTGCTTCACTGACTGACTTGAAACTAATGTACCCTACTTCAATAAAAGACGAATCTGAAAACTGAATGATGACTTCTGCGCCTGACCCAAGGATAAGACTATTTGAGCGGAGATCGATCCAAAATATTCCCCACTTCTCTCCTGCCAAAGCTTTTTCGTTTAGTTCACTTTTCTCTTCAGTCGCACCTTTATGGAGTTTGCAAACAGATTGACTAGCTCCATTTATAGTAAAAGTATAAGTCCCAACGCTCTCATAAAGGCTTTGGTGCAGCTGTAGTTTCACGTCGCTGGCCGATTTCAGAAGGAAGTATGCTGTTTTGCCGTACAGTGGACGCGGTTTACTGCTATTTCCAGCATCAAGAGTTACGTGATCACAAATTTTATCTAAAAATGGTAAACATTAACATATTAATACACCTCTCCTGGCTAAAGAATGCAGGTACGCAATCCTTTCAAAAGTAAAAGCCTTCTCAAAACGTCAAAAAATTCCAAATAATTTACGGTTGGTATTTAATATAGGGCTCACGTTGCAAGAACTTATGAATTGAAAAACTAATAACGAAGACTTTTCATCCAAAAATATTTCTTAAACTGGCGACATCCACGCTTCAATGCATTTCCATGATGATAGCTAAAAACGCTTTGTAACTTTCACATACCTTGATTGCAAGAATTGTGATAAAACTCGATTTCTTTGAATCCGTTGTTTAAACTGGTATAGACTGATTCTACAACAAGTTTTACCCACGTGGTGTTAACCTCTGGGAACGTAAAGGAATCCCACATGGCCGCAGCAGACTCAACTGCACCAAGGTTTTGAGAAAGTTCCACCTACGGGGGAGTTGTGGAGTAAGTATACTGCACTAAGACGCTTGTGGGTAAACGTTGGAATGGAAAAGACCTAGCTCAGAAATGAAGACCATTCAAGTACACTTTAGTCTCCATTCATATTAGCCTCGTTTGGGTAATGCACCTATCAACGGCTTCCCCCTGGGGTTGACCTCCGGGCTGTCCAGGGAGATAGGTGGGAGGATATAGGTAGATTGGAGCTTGTTATTGCCCCTGGGGTCGGGGAAATTTGCGACATTGCATGATTTTGTAAATAAAACATGGGGTGGGGGGATTGTACTAAAATCATTTTCACAAAGGAGTTGACCAAGAAGATTGACGCTCTGCTCGAGGCAAAGAAATAGCTCTTGGATAACGTTTGATAGTACTTTGAGACCTCTGAAACTGACATTTTGGGTTGCCTGTGCTATTCATTATTTTTGGAAATTACTCAGAGTCCTCTTAAAAATGTCTAGATGGGTGACAACAAGGTGACTTTGCATCATCAAGTATGTTTTTTCTGTGATGGTTGTGAGGTATGTTCCACGGGGAGTGCATATCTACGACAGAAGAACAGGCAGAGCTACTTGAGAAATATTGCTGTGACAACTGCTTTAGTTTTTATTAATTAAGTTAAATAAACATTTTAAATCAATGATAAATTATTATGTCGTTTTTGTGTCGTATGAAATTTAATGAACAAATCGGCAAGACCAAAATGAGGGAGATTGTGGCTCACTGAATTCCTAGACCAGGGGAAACTCAAAATGTTAACTTCCCCTCCCCTAGGGAAAGTCATCAACATTGTTTATGAACTTTTACAATCTCCCTGGTCAGCCCCGGGGTCAACCGCTGGGGAAAGCCGCTGATAGGTGCATAAGATATCCTTTTGAATTTTCTGCTCAAGTACGAAGCTTGTTAGACTAATTTGAATGAGGTAAAAAAAAATATTATAATGGTCGCCGTTTATGAAATAGGTCTATACAGTCTATACAAGTACAATAGAGACTACACGATAGATCAAAAACCTTTACAAGTTCGTTTACCAACCTAGAAACAAGCAAATGTACAAAAACAAATTAAAGCGGACATTGAATACGAAATATTGGAATTCTAGGTAAATTATCGTAACTCGTCCTTGCTGCTTGTATAAGCTTCAACTTTAGGGGCTGGTAGAAGATCCACGGATCTCCTTCCGACCCAGCTGGCCCAGTTGTTCAAAATCAAATAGGCCCTTTGCAGTTAGAGGTCACGTGCGTAGATACACTTAGCAACAGCAACCTGGAGAGCAAGCGTTTCATTTGTTTTGAAAGCATATCACATATTGACAATGATGGACTGTCAAACTTAGCTCAGTTATTGTTTGTAGTATGTACTTGATTTTTGCTAGTGTTTAGAAGGTGAAATAATAAAGAGAAAGTATAGAAAAAAGTCGACTGTTGTCTTACCTTGTGAAGCCTCAGAAGTCGTCATTTTCGCTTTTGTCACGGCCACTTTTTACCACGGATTTTTCAAAAACTACATAAACTTTTTCTTAATAGCTAAACAAACTAATACTTGAAACCTAATTTACACAAATGAAACTTGCTTTTAGCGTGTGAGTGATTCACTTTCAAAACAAATGAAACGCTTGCTATCCAGTTTGCTGTTGCTAAGTGGTATCTACGCACGTGACCTCTAACAGCAAAGGGCCTATTAGCACTAACTCAGGGTTCAACAATGCAGGGAAAGCATTTTGACGTGTAATTTCTTGATAAACAATTTTTTTCCATTGAAAAAAATCCAAACAGCATTCTAAAACAACCCTACACCTTATATCAAAGAAGAAATTGCTCCATAAATTTGATTGTAACCCAAAGTCAAAGTTAATCAGCTTTTTTAACACGCGCAAGCTTCTTTCAAGTTGAAGAATGTGTAGAATGTGAAGAATGTGTATGACAGTTAAGTCGTCCACATGTTTGTCAATAATCAACCAAACAAAATCAAAAAAGTATGAAAAAATAAAAAATATATCCTTAAAACAAAGTTACTAGCAATAGCATGCGCATGTGTATTAAAGATGGAATTATGGTAAATCCAGCATGTGTCAACCCATAGCGTCATAATTCTCAACCAGTTTCCTAACCGCTAACGGTCTAGCACGCTTCCTGCAATCTGATTGGCTACTCTACTACAGGTCTATTATGATAGACGACCAGTAGAGAAAAAATGGTGGATCAAAATAGTAATGAGCCCCGTTTGGCTACAATATCAGAGCATTTCATAGATATCTTAATATGAACATTCTTTTTTGACCAATTAGTAAGTTTACACTGCTGACAGACCTATCAGTTTTATGGACCACACGATTGAATAGTAACATTCGCCTACAGCTTAATGGACAATTGACTTGTAGTCCATTCATCCTGTAGGTCTAATTGCTAATTATTGTCTTAGGTTCCCGTTAAGGTGTCCTTACATGAGCCTCAAATTTTCCTGAGTAGCGGCCACAACTTATACAGGGGTGCAATATCTTTAAAATATTTTTGTAAAATAGTTAGGTGACAGTTACCTTGTAAAAACCGGTTTCAAATTCCAGGCGGACGAGTTTACTTTGTTGGGTTGCACTTGCTCTTTGCATTATCCTAGCCGTGTTAATAGCGAATCTCCGAGCAAACTGCAATCCAAATAAGATACATTAAACACAAATGCAAACGAACAAAACTAAAAATTAATAATAACAGTAATAATAATAATAATAATAATAATAATAATAATAGTAAGTATCTCAGTAATTAAGAAGTTATAAAGTAACAATATTATTTATGGTTGGTTACTTCCACTCTAGTACAACATCAAATGTTATTAATAATAAGAATAATAATATTATAATAGTAAGTATTTTAGTAATTAAGAAGTTATAAAGTAACACTATTATTTATGGTTAGGTAACTTCCACTCTAGTACAACATCAAATGTTATTAATAATAATAACTTTAAACTATTCAGATAAAAAGAGATATACAAAAGTTATTAAAAATACATCATAAAATACAAAGCATCAAATATCAAAAAAACTATCCATAAAAATTATAAAATGTCAAAAACAATAATTTTGGGAAAAGAAAAACAATAACAACAATAATAACAGTAATATTATTAAAAATAATTATAATAATTTAGTAACAGTTAACAGGTAAAAACCAGTTCACCAATGAATTAAATAATACTTAACAATGATGACTAATATTATTTATATAATGCAATCGTGAAAAGTTTAATCAATAAGGAATTAGAAATAAATATGCTAGTAAAAATGATAGTAAATAATTTTCAGTGTTACAGCATTCCTACTGATGTTGTTGTAAACATTGAATGGCTAATTAAAGCGAATACAAGAGTCACTAATTTGCATAGTCACATTAAAAGTTTTGCACATTCAGTGACCGTCCTAACTGCTTTATGTAAAGCATTTGATTTACATGACAATTGACTTTGTTTTGTAATTTTTTAGCATCTTGTATCTCGCATTATTCACTTAACCTAGAAAATGGCTGCTAGTGTAGAGGTGGCTCAGGTTTGTCGTGGTTCAACTGCATATCCACACCCGAATCACAGGTGCATCGTAACCCTTACT
>JAOTRI020143677.1:0-10613 GCA_028564885.2 Zoanthus sanctaehelenae
GCCAAGACTGTCATTTTGGATGATGCAATTTTGGTATTGCAGTAGTGTCAAATTAATCAGAAACGTTTTGGCATTACACCAAAACTCCAAACTTTGCATACACACTGATTATTATCGGTCAATTCCAATTTTGATCCAAGTTTATCCCCGTCAATAGGGGTCAGGTTGGGTTTAGTTTTCTTTGGCAGCAATCTTTCCTACTCAGTTCCTTTCTCCATTTTGCTTGATTCATTGCATCCTCCTCAACACTCTTGTTCTTCTTCTCCACTTGCATAACCCATGACTTCCTTAGTTGTCCTCACCTCCTCTTTCCCTTCACTTCAGACTCCAACACTTTTCTCAAAACACCCCCATCATCCCTCCATTACACAAGCTAAACTTGTACCATAGCACGCCATTCACTTTGAACCCAAATGTTGACAACACAAAACATTTTAAAAGAAATTAGTGAATAGTATATGTTTTGCAAAAAAAAGAAGAGTAAATTCTGTACAAACATTGTCCTTGCAAGTTAATCATGAAAGTATAGATAGATATCAATACAATTGGTTTTATCTCATTGTGTTTGTGCCAGTGAGGTAACAGAACAGCTGTGTCTGGGATTATGGCCCTAATGAGTATACTGATTTGGTTTAACATCATTATTGAAACATTATAGTAAAAATAGCATCAACAATAATAATAACATTAATAATGTACTAATTACTTTGTTGTCTTTATGATTTTACGTGATCTCCTAACTAAACTTTAAAGATGAGTCATGTCTGCTGGCAGGAAGGCAAAGCTCAACAAAAGAAGACATAAGAACAACAGAAGAGACATTCAGTTCAAATATAAACAGACATAAAATCATTTTTTACAGGAAGGCAATCCTGGAGATTGCCTGGTGTTATCTCACTGTAAATGTACAAATAAATTTGATAATACTTGCCATATTAGTTCCAAAAGATACACTGATAATGTTTTTTTGTTGACTAAATGGAAGTCTTTTCTGTATGTACATTCAGACCTTGCAATCTTGTTTTATACTTCTGTGCGATTAAAAACAAACATCGAAGTTACTGTTTCAGAGAGAAAAATTGTTATGAATATGTGGAGTGTTAACTGCACGTAAGCCCGTAAAAATATGCTAATATGTAACTGGCCTATAGACGAATCCACTTGGGGTGTTATGTACAAAATATATTACAAAGACTAACACACATTTCTGTTGGTGATACAGCCTCTATTGGTGATACAGCCCCTGTGTTCATGATACGGGTCAAAGAACACAGAACTATTTTGAACAAAGGCATAAAGTAGCAACTCACAATTTGATGATTCGTCCTCTTCTGATAAGCGTCAATTTAAGGTATTAGAACTTTAGTAATTCTCCAGCCTTTATTAACCCTTCTTTCCCAATAAGCCTCAGTAGTATGAAGTCTGAGAAAAATTTTGATTAAATCCTTGGCTTCCATAACGCCCCCACTTCCTTTCTAATAAACTAGCAGTGTGAGGTGTGAAACAAACTGACAAGCCATAGCCTCTAATAACTCCAAGTGGGGAACGACTTAAAATATTCAAGCAGCATTGGAGCAAAATAAAGGAAGTACAGTATGTACACTTGGGTTGTTATTTAAGTCTGCGTAAATTAACAGCATAATCCCAATTTATTACAAAAACATGTTTAGTATTACAACTTTAGTAATCGCTTTAAGAATTATTGTTAATTTAACTATTTTTAAAGTAAATATTATTTTATAGATTTTTGGTGACCTACGAACAAACAACTTCCAAAGTTAAGTTGGTTCAGTTGGCATTTCGGGCAAATAGATTGGATATTAGGACTTAAAGATTTACGTCCAGGTTACCTTGAGAGACTTGTCTCAGAATTTTCAATTTACGAGTGAATAAAAGAGCGAATAACGGAACTATCATATGGTTTGAATAAATTTAAATATTGATTATCTAATTATTAGAGCATAAAGAATACTCGTAAAAATTCCGTTTGAACCTTTTCCTGTTCTTTAACATGACATAAATCAATTATAACAAGAAAGAAAAAAAAACGTAAAACTAAAAAACTTAAATGATAAAAAGAAGACAATGACGCAAGTGCGTGCGTGTTTATACACCTTGTTAGCTGTAACGCATTTTTCCCGCGTGAAATACATTTTCCTGCTTCTAGCGTCATGCGGACCATCAGTAGCTTTTGTGTGTTCATTAACGAATTTTACAATTTCAATCGTGATTGGTCGCCATGTTTGGAAGACTGTTTAACTTTCTTTGAAGAAAATATCAATGGAATTAATTTATAAAGTTGTGTTTATAGTAATATTAGTAAGAATTTGATAGGATCCGTTTCTTTAAAAACCTAAGATGGGCAATTGGAGTTCTTCGATATTTGGTTCTTTTGTTTGGAACGATCATCAAAAATTGTTCTTTTTTCTGGTTTGATTTGGTTTTTAACGACTTGATGTTATGTAGATTTGATTTAATTCTACTTAGGGTCCTGCCGTTGTAGTAAATTTGATTTGTGGATAGTAATGTAGGAGATTATGTTGTATATGTGTTTCAATTTATTTGTTACATTGTACAAAAAGGGTAGAGTAGGAATATATACTAAAGAGAAAACCTGTAATTGGAATTTGTATTTGAAAACTATTGCAAATGTAAAAGTTATGGAATAAGGAGAATACGTTTTTTTAATGAATTCATATTCGTCTTTAGTTGCTGATAGTTTACTGTAACGAAGGCTCTCGTTAACAATAAAACCAGGGAAAATATGTTTTGGATGATTAGAGTTAAAGTGTGGATACATATATTTATGGTTTGATTTTTAGTATACTCTATTATGAGGTTTAAGTGTCAGTATTGTGTGATGGTTAAGAGAGTTAGTAAGGTCTAGTTAATTAAATTTGAATTAAAAAGGTGATTAATTTCGATTTGTTTACGGTAAAAAGTACAAAAATTATTAATGATAGCATTGGTTTGCATAGAAGGAGAAATTAGGAGGCCATCATCTATGTATCTGTAAAAAATAATGACATTTTAATGAATGAAAGAACTGTTCGAAGATTTAAGAAAATTAAGTTCATTGAGTAGAAGAAGTATGTCTGCAATTTGTCTGCTGTGGTATGAGTCCATGGCTACACCTTTTACTTGTTTATAATAAGAACATATAAAGAACTTTGAAAAATTATTATTTATTACAAACTTATTTGGATTTAGTTGGTAGTCTCCGAATTTATTTAATAAGTTTATTATTTTTGATTTTTCATCTCTATACACTAAAATCTCCCACAAAGACACTGTAAATGCTATTGTAACCTCTTGTAAAATCTTAAACTTATCAAATAAATTCGGAGACTACCAACTAAATCCAAATCAGTTTGTAAACAATAATAATTTTTCAAAGTTCTTTATATGTTTTTATTATAAACAAGTAAAAGGTGTAGCCATGGACTCATACCACAGCAGACAAATTGCAGACATAGTTCTTCTACTCAATGAACTTAATTTTCTTAAATCTTCGAACAGTTCTTTCATTCGTAAAAATGTCATTATTTTTTAGATACATAGATGATGGCCTCCTAATTTCTCCTTAGCAGATCTGGAGGAGTTTCAAGAAGGAACGCTGTCACAAAAAACTGCACTAGCAATAGTGCTCTTTATATTTAATGTAAATTCAATAAGGATACTTACAATCAGAAGCATCTGTGGCCCCTTGGAAAATTCCTGAAGGTAAAATACATAGGAAAGTTTAAAATGGAGCTAATTATTCCAATAGCAAATGTCTTCATTGAAAATAGTGTTATTGAACTCCCTGATGTGACCGATTAGGAGTAGAGGCCCACAACAAGAAACGATGTCAAGTTGACATCTCAAGCAAGGCAAAATCAGAAGGAAAGTGACATGGAGTCCACAACAGACACAAATGATTCCAATTTATCTACTGTACTCTTTGAGAGTGGTGATGAGGAAACAAGGTGACATGTTTAATCCCTCGTGGAGGATACATTGTTAAATGCTGTTCAATGGTATCCCAACAGATACAAACAACATTGTTGTAGTTTGTAAGGGGGGGGTGCTGATATACAGAGAACAATTCTGAGTGCTGCAGATTTTCAATAAATTATTTGTATGAAAAAAATGTTATGCTTGACATTTTGGGGATGACAAAGTTAACTTCACAATTGGAAATGTTAAATTAACTAGTTGATTGCATTTATATAATTGTGGTGTGAATCAAACAAATTTTGGGTTATTTGATGTCTGGGAAACTCTACACATTACATTTGTAAGTGATTACCCAAACAACCAAAGTGTATGGCAAACCAAAGAGGACAAAGTATACTGAAATTAAAATCACCCAATGAGAAATAGAAATCACCATACGAAAATTAGAAATCACTAACTCAGAATTTAAACATCATTGCATGAGAATAAAAGTCACTATATGAGATTGAGAAATCACTAGCTGAAAATTAGCAAATTATTGATACCGTGCGAGATCTTTCTCAACAAATAAGTAGATATTCAGAAAGTCAAATGACTGCCTAAGTAGCAAGAATATTTACAAGGCATCTGGTAAAGTGCGATGGTGCGATTCCGCACTTTTGACCAATTTCCGCACTTTTCACGAAAATTTGCAAATTTCAGTATACAAATTGCAACAAACTCGATGCAGTTTAGCCAACAAGATCAAATTATGCACTAAACAACAAATATTTACCTCTGCTTCGATGATATATCACTGGGAAATTACGAGCAAAACAGACTTTCAAAAACTAGCAGGCATTCAAGCGCATGTTGTTGATAAAAGTTGTGTTGACCTAGGCACTAGTGTGTCATTTTACGTGATATATGATTGGAGAACAGTTTTGCCGCGATGGCCAATTACTGCTATTGTTTAAATTGTATAATTATTTTGGCGCAATTCCTTCTTCACCACGCCAGCAAGTAAGTGGAAGTGATGGATAAGTTTATTACGAAAACTCCAAAGGCAAAGGTGAAAAATGATCCACATCTCCCAGTGAACATAACTGCATGGGAAAGAAAATGTCAGTACGAACAAGGAACATTTCATGCAAGCGAAAATTTGTTATTTTGTTCCACCTGTAATGTTGTCGTTGATCATTTGAGAAAATATGTGGTGGACAGACATCTGCAAACTGCGAGCCACAAAATTAAGGTGGAAAGGACTAGCAAGAACAAAGGTAGGAATGCATTTTGTGGCTATAAAAATGAATATGGTGTACATTTCTATATTTGCTTCGTGTGAAAAACATTTCTCCTGTAATGCCGTCATTTATCACTCGTTGTTTCAGTTCTTTACTTGTATTTAATTTTTTAATTTGCGCGGGATTTTCCCCGTGCTTTAATCTGTGCACAAAAATATTTTTGAGTTCTTGGATTTTTTTCCGTCTTGACTTCCGTAATTTTGTTTTTCTAAGGCCATATGAATACGATTATGATCGATGTTTTTTCATATTCACGCTACATCCATCAAAAATTCGCAACAGATCGTACGAAATGAATTTTTAAAGTTGAGAAAAAACACAGTGTGTCACACACAATTCCAGACTTTGTGGCTTATCAAACTAAATCTTATTGCTTTAAATAACCAAGTAGAATTTCTGATACCATATTTAACTTACCGTTAGAAGTAATTCTTCTTAAAAACCATTTTTTTCAGTGGTAAAGATTTCGGCTCACTTTATAATTAAAATATACGATCTAAATTGCATTTTTGTACAATTTGCTAACGGCGAACAATTATGGATTACATTTCATGTATGTTTTACACGATGGGGGATTATAAATCATATAATTTTTACCAGTACAACCTGCAAGTTTAAAAAATTAACGATGTTTATCAAGTTTCTGTTGTGTTTAAATTAGAATCCACGAAACTCGGAGTATGTTTAGTTTTTGAAAATGTTTTTGCCGGCTAAAAGAAAGACAACAACAAACTTTTTCAGAAATTTCAGTCAAATTCATTGTACTCACTCATCATTTGCCAGAATATAGAAAACTACTATGGATCATGGACCGGCAGCAAACATTCAGTACAAAGGCTAACTTTATTTTTATGAAGTTAAAAGTTATCATACATGTTGAAATAATTTTTGATTTTGCCATTAACTAAAACCCAAGCAAAAGCAAGTTGCGACCGCCGGTCGGTCGGCGCTTGAATTAATTATGTATGATAAATTTCATAAGTCAAATTTTAAACTCAGTAGAAATAATTTTAAAATTAGCATTTGCCCGTTTTCGTAGCTACAATAATAAACAGTTGTGCTTTTTTCTGTTGAACGAGGATGAAATTAGAATTCAAAACTATTCTATTTAAAAAATTATAATAAAACATTTTTGCAAAATGGTTTTGCTTGTCCCAGTTGAGTTTCCTTTTAAATTACGCTACAGAGTCAATAAAAGCGAAACTTCTGCAGCTTTAATCATGTTTATAGAGAAGTTTTATTGAACGCGCCGTAACAAAAGTTATTATGCAAGAAATTTAAAACTAAATTTAATTTTTTTCAAATAAATGAAATATTTTTCATAAGCCGTTAAAATTTTCAGTCAACTTTAAAAACTTGTCACAGTTGCAGGTCGTCTAATCTGCACTCATTTGTTCAACCAATAAGTTCTAACACAGGGCTAAATTTGTATTCCATGTAATGTTTATTTCCTACCTTCTATAACTTGCTTTGAGCTAGAAATTTGTGATTGATATGTTTGTTTTATTGGTAAATCTGAACAATAATTATTTATACCTTTAAATAAATTGCTCTTTTAACTATGTCTTAAGTAAATTGTTGTTTCTAGGAACAATGCCCAGATGTTTACTTCCTGCGATAAAATATTAACGAAATAAACGCATAAAGCACTCAAAAATCAAGACATTAAAAATGACAACACATCTGAATTTTATTTAATCTGAACAAATGACAAACATTTTTTTCTCTTCCTTACTGATTAAGTACTCAATAACGCATGTAGACATCTATGGTCCCGTCCACATGTATCCGGATATTTTAATTAGATTTTTTTGCTCCATTTTTAAAAGAATCTATTTGAAGATGTAGTGTTTTCGAACCATTTTCGCCTGTCCACACTATACATGAAAACGATTCGAATACACTCGGGTTCACCAAAATAAGAAGAAGTTGCAAAATAGACCGAATAAAAAATCTCCATTTCCAAAAACATCCGAATATTTGTAGATGGGGTCTATGCAACCAAGCTGCTGTAATTATTAGTGATAAGTTAGTATACAAACATTTAGTTTTGCTCCTGTGTTTATATAGGAGTTAAACAACAAACAATAAAGACAAGTCTAGATTGCAAGACACAACCACAAATCGAAAAGGTGAAAATTTGCCATGACTGGATTAGGGTAAGCACTGCAGCAAATATCCCATCGCACAAATCTGACAATCCCGTTTTGAGAAGATTCCTACAAGAGGCCAACGGTGGATCGATCCCTAAATCTTCCCAGTTGCGTGATCGTTATTTATTTGATGTGTATGAAGTTGAGAAAACGGAACTCAAAAACTTGGTTAGAGGCAAGAACGTTGCTCTCATTGTGGATGAGCTAAGTGATGAAGAGGGTCGATACGTGCTCAATATTATGGCAGTTTTACTTGATTTTGACGAGCTCTCGCCTAATGGAAATTCAGTTGCTTATCTTCTTAAATCACATTTCCTTTCTGCAACAAACAACAAAACGGTATCACAACATATTGTTAAAACTGTCAATGATTACGGAATAGACTTTGATAATGTCCTTGTGTTTAACTCAGACAATGTTGCATATATATGAAAAAGGCTTTTAATGACGCATTATCTTGTTTATTTCCCAATTGCGTTCACATAACCTGTCTGAGTCATATAGTAAATCTGGTTGTTTCGGATTTTAAGAAGAAATTTAAAGAAGTCACTGAATTTGTTAAATGTTTTAGAAACATCTTTTTTGTTCCAAGCCCAAGAAAAAGCAGGTTTCGCAACTTTTTGCAAAAAGCTCTTGGAGCAGAAAGCACAGTGAAGATGCAACCGAATCCAACAACCAAGAGTTGGAAAGCATGGTTTGACTCAGCCCTGTACCATGCAGATAATTATTTCCTTCTGGGGAACTTCATCAGTGATGAACTCATCCTATCGGGAAATTCAGCATGCAATTCTCTTATTCGATTGGGTGAGATGTACAATGACCAGAGCTTCATGAGGAGGTTATACGCGCAACTGGCTTTCATTAAGATCAAGGCACCCACATTTCTGATGTATCTGGATTACTTTCAGCAGCGAATGCCTCATATCTATGCAGCACATGGCAAGCTTGAAAGTCTTCTTTCCTACCTTCGAGAAAATAGCCAGTTACAGGAAGATGATTGATATTTCTGCTTTCCAGACGACTTTTCTTGTAATGAGAAAGAGGAGCTAGTTCACTTAGGAAATTCTGCCTTTACTGCTGCCTTCGCTAAGCTAGACAAATATGTGAATGGAGGTGCACAGCCAGCTGCTACATTCCTCGAGCAGATCCGTGTTCTTAACCCAAGAAATCTCATCGACACTTGCTTCACCTATGACAGCATTGACAGCATACCAGGCTTCGAAAATGTAACCAGAGAAGAGTGGAGACTCTATGCAAATATCATTGGACCCGCTGGTGTGAAGAATAACAAGGGTATGACGGATTTGGTTCTGTTTTGGAAGTCAAAGGCAACAGAATTACCAAGCCTTTATAAGATTGCTTCAACATTCTGTACGGCAACCCTCACATCATGTGATGTAGAGAGATCATTTTCCTCATACAATGACATTCTAGGCGAAAAGAGGAGATCTCTTGACCCGGCTACAGTGAGGGCTTTCCATTTCCTTAACTGGAATCTCCGAGCAAAGTCAACTTTGGAAAAAGAACAAGAAGATCTACAATCAATGAAGATCACATCAAAGCGACCACTAGTCTCTAACAAAACTACTACACAAAACAGTAACCCTGTAGCAGCAACGATCGTGTTCACAAAGTTTGCACCACAGCAACCTGGAGTCTCTGATACGTCTCTTAAGAGCAGCAACTCCAAAACAGAGAAGACCGTCTTCGCAAAGAATACACAAAAGCGACCAGGAGCTTCTGAGACCTCTGCAAAAAGCAGCAGCACCAAAACAAGTTTGTCAAAGTCTGTCAATATCTTCACAAAACTTGCATCAAAACCACTAAAAGGCTCCAATGCTATCTCTACAAAGACCACAAGCATCCAAAAAGTGCCAATGCCACCTGAGCTACCACCTATCTCGTCAAACTCTTCAACTGAGACGACAATTGCCAATACAGCATTCTCATCTGAACCACCACTTGACTCTAAAGCTGCCTCGCCAGAATCAATAAACAGCTTCAAAACTATCTCATCAAACTCACCACGTACCCCAACAGTATCCTCGATCAAAACAGTGGATATTACTGTGACAAACAAGAGAAAAATAGAAAGCTCAGACATGTCTTCTAAGCGGAAGAAAGAAGATAAAAGAGTATCGTCTAGGATAAACCATGGCTTACAAGGCAGATTGACTGCCCTGAATGATAGGGCGCCCTGTGATATTCCAGATTATAAAATTCCGTTGCACAGCTGTCTCCTAAATGGAAGTGTCAATTTCAAAGGTGATGACATTATTAATGATGATGACATCAGTGGTCTTCTGGATGGCAATTCATCTGATGAAGATAATTACCTCAGTAACTTTGTTGTAGACTCGTATCTAAACCTTCTTTCCGTAAAAAGTTCCTCAATACGACTTTCAACTATTTCCTTAAGGTGGGAACAATTCGAAAAGAATGTTGGCAAGGAGTGTGCTAAGGATGTGCTGAAGAGGAAAGGCAAGAAAGCTTCCTTTCTAGAACATGACTATATTCTAGTTCCCTGCAATGAACTAAGTTCTAAGCATTGGTTCCTTCTCGTCACTAAACCAAAAGACAAGCAAATTCTTGTGTTAGATAGTCTCGCTGGAAATGCCATCAAGCCATCAGCTGTTAGAGCAGTTAACAAGATGTGGTGTGTCATACAAGATTTAAACCAAATTACCAATGAATGTGAGTGGTCTTTCTTCGCCAATACTCCAACAGACATACCTCAACAGCAAAATGGCTATGACTGTGGCGTGTTTTTGTGTGCTTATGCAAGAAATCTGCTTCTTCAATCCCCAGTTCCACACCAGACAAGTATCCCCAGTTTCAGAAATCTTATGTTGCTAGAACTTCATGACAAACAACTCCACGATTTCACTAACTCATCCCCACAAGTGGGCATATACTATGCTGTGGTGTATGACAAATCTTATTACTTTGGTCGAGTGTTGGAAAGTTGTGATTCATTCACAAGCTTCAAGTTCCTGCATTCAACAAGTGCAAGATAATTTGATTGGCCTCGACGAGATGACCTTGATCGCTGCCACGATTCACATATATTCTATGGGCCAGTTTCTATTGTGGGTATTCGTCCATTCACCATACCGCAGCGGATGAAGTGGAAGAAGCACATCAGTGGCTAAAGAAAGAAAGGAAGCATGTATAGTCCCTTTCCTACCAAACTCACCAATTTTGTATAAATTGTTGAAACAATGAACGTTTCCTGAAT
>JAOTRI020143688.1:0-10613 GCA_028564885.2 Zoanthus sanctaehelenae
AGTGCATGTGAAATAAAACAATGGGCGCTAACCCACCCCTCCCCTTTATTTTGCACAAAAAGGAAAAATAAAAAAAAATAGAAAAATAAAAATAAAAACCGCCCGCCCAACCATCAAAATTTGAAAAAAAGGATGCTAACCAACTTTTTATTTTTATTTGGCCTAATAGACCGTTAATAATTAAGAGTTGCCAACACTCTACATATTAAATATCGTACATGTACCTTTTGAACTCTGTAAACGCATGTTACTTTTATTCTTTTAAAACAATAGCTGAGAAAATATCGTAAAATGAACTATAAGATTATCATATTTGTTTCTTAAAAATTTAACTTATTTTTTTAGATATGTCAAAAATCATAACATGTGAATTATATAAGACCACCATCATCATCATCATCATCATCATCATCATCATAAATCTCACCTCTGTTGGACACTTCACAGTGTGTTGGCCTCCCGCAGCATCACATGCCATACTGATCTGTCTCTTCAATTGCATTCATGGTGAGAATCCAGGCATTCAGATCATCCTTATCAATTCATTTTGCAACTTCCTCAGTGTTCCTTTTGGTTTACTCCACTCTACTCGCTACTCCAAGCAGTTGATATTGGCTGATCTATAAAGTGCTTTATTTGTACATATATATATATATATATGACCTAACAGCAGCATTGATAGGTTTGGTGTATAATGATATCTTGGCATGGGATGCAAAGTCTTAACATATAGTATGTCTGCATTGATCTGATCTTCAGCTTTCACTCTGCTAAATGATATCAACATGGCTTGGTTATATGCTCTGATCTAATTTTTGCTCTACAGATCTTCTTGTAACAGTACCAAGCATTCACTTGTGTACAACACAATATGTCACTCTGTAAGCAAGCCAAGTAAATCCTACCTTGGGTAGACCTCTGTATTGAAAAGAGTACATACAGTATTGGTGAGGAGCAGATCTCTGGAGTGGCTGCATGTGCACATGTGATAATGATAATTATTGATCAAAATGAAGCAGCCTGTTGATACGTGTTGGCCACCTGACAACAGGAATTTATTATTTTGTATCTTAGGAAAAATGTTACTTTACATTATTTGAATTTACAGAATTTCAGTGACCCATACAGGCTAAGCTAGAAATAGTAAAACTAACTATTCTAGCCAGAAATTTGACAGTGATATATCAATAGTCTTATTGGTATTTCTGGTAGATCCAAATTGGCAGATATGCAGAAAAAGTATTATAATATGAAAAATAATTTTTATGATTGCTGAATCAAGGCCCTTTGCCTGTTTTCTCTGTGATGTTATGACATTTTTATTAAATGTTTTTTCTGTTCAGAGGTTGTTGTCCAAACTGGTTATTGAGCAACCTGATGACCCTCTCACATTCATTATTGATCTGCTTCAACAAGAAGGAAATGGTTTGTATGGTATTTTACATAGCTTCTTAAACTTAACCAACTAGCAAATTAGTTTAAGGTTTCACTATAGGACAGGGTTGTTAATAAGATTTGAAGTAGATGAAGATATTGTGGAAGTAGGTGACACTGGGGGCCATAGCAAAATGAATTTGACTTATTAACATTGACAAAAATTGCTTTTCCTCAGAGAAATTTTAACAACTCTCATTTTCTGAAAAGAACATTTTGCTATTAATGACTAATCAGCTGTTTTATGTACATTGCATTGTTGATCTATCTGGTATGCTTATTCCAGTTGAGATTCTTAGACTTTTTATCAAACAGAGTGTTTAATATTTGTTTTAATTTAGAGCAATTATTATAGCTGAAACAAAGACCAATTAACAAGGACATTGAAAATAAATTTTAAGCATAATTTTTATGTACATGTGCTGCTTCAGTTCCACAGATTATAGTACACGGACCTCCTGCAGCAGGCAAAAGAACCATGGTTAGTGTTGAAAAAGCTTCTTTTGATCTGATCTGGTTTTCTTAAAGAGAGCGGTATTATAATATCTCATCTTAGCTGAATTGACCATGTCCTTAACTAGTCTACATTGGCCCAGATACACATCAATATTGTCTGAATTCTTTTTTAGTCACTGCCATTTCTTCACCAGCAGCCTTTAAGTACCTGTCAGCCACTGCATCTTCATTCTCCCTCTTGTAATTTTATTCCTGCAATTATAGGCTAACCTAATATGAATATAATTTTTTGTAAGATTTTTCATTTTGAGCTTCATAACATAAAGCTTTGTTTAAATTTTTCTCCCTTAACTCTCCCAAAATTAAATTCTTTGCATTAGCCAATAGTGTTTTTGGAAACCGCTGGCCATAGACTGTTATGAAAGTTGGAAAACAAGAACTTTTGGATTAATACAATCAGATAAATAATAATAATAATAATTGCAATGTTAATACTAACAGCATTTATCCTAAAGCTCTTAGCATTTTAGAAATAAATACAGGTTTTAACAGTTTGAGGGTCTTAGAAAGTGCTCATGCAAAGCAGTTCACACATGTTACATGGCACAATTGGTAACTGATAAGAAGTGCCCTCAATTGAAGAAATAGACCACAACACTGGGATAACCACGGTGACACTACTTTTTGCAAGAACTGTGTGCGTTCTTTTAAGTTCTTCGACAGAAAGATTGAGAGAGTACTTAAGCTCCTATGGTTTAACGTCCCTATCCAAGGAGATGTGAAGGTCTAATCCTTTGCAGACGTTAGAGCAAAGGCAGCCCCTTCTCCTTAAGCAGTTAATTTTAATTAATACCCTGAGTGTTGGTCCAGCTGGGAATCAAACACAAGCCTTTATAATAGCAGACTGGTGCCATATCAACTGTGCTAACCAGGCGGCAGTTTGTACTTGCATTTTATAGACTGAGAAATTCCTTGTTTGAACATGTACAGTATAAAGAAGTATTTCCCATCTGAATAAAACTCTGCATTCTGTGACAGAACTTAAAAGATAACCAGGTTTTTTGTTCAGCTTACTGTATATATCCAGTGCTCCAGGGTTGAGGGTGATTTCATTTTACTGGTTGGGGTAGGCAAACCCAAACCAAGCATGTGGGGTAGGCAAACCCTTGAAGTTGAAGTACCGGTATTGCTTTGTTTCAGTGTGTCATGGCTGCCATTCACTTGGGATGTGTTCATATTACATTGGATGAGTTGATAGCAGAATCAAGTGGTAAAGAAGCCGCAAAGGTAGTCTGTAATATGCCAGAATTTTTTAGGACAATAAATAATGAACCTCCATAAAACAGACTTTCAAGTTTAACTTAAACTTGATTTCATCATCATCATCATCATATGGTCGGCATCTTTACAAATGATCTGTGACTCTGTGACGTCGCTCTCAGCGCTTCTCACATCGTTGCTGAAGCTTGTTCTCAGCTATTATTATTAATACTACTTTTAATCTTGGAATGCCAGGTTGCCCTGTCAGCTGTCATGGCATGCCAGTTGTTCGAGAACATCTGACAGCTGTTCGTAGAAAAGATTTCGTTCTTCAATTGGCCTCTTGAATGTAGGTGCGTAGATGCTGATGATAGTAGCATGGCAGCTATTAGAGAGCTTAATGCGCATCCTCATTATGCGAGAGTTGATCTCCTCCCAATTGACAACAGCTGAACGCAAGGTGGTCTTCAGTGCTATTGCTACACCTTCTTGCTTAGGTTGGTCATGCTTTCTGCCCGAGTGAAGAAAGGTGTAACTGCCGTCGGTGAACTCATCCTCTCCAGGGATGCGGCACTCACTTAGGCAGGCAACGTCGATGTTAAGTCGCTCAAGTCCGGCAGCCACGAGAGCAGATCTTCTCTCTGGGGCCTGATGACACAGTGTCGGACATAGTCGTGAAGTTCCACGAAGCAAGTTTGATCTGCTTCATGTAGTTTTTGCGGGCACGTTTGAACAAGTCAGAACCAGGGGGTCCGCAAGGCTTTACCCTTGACTCGTCATTTGTGCGGTCTCGCTGCCCAGACGTACGGCGCTGAGGTGTTTGTACAGTTTGTCTATCAGAGTCTGACACAGGGTCTTGGTATTATTCGTTATCATCTCATTTTAGTGTTTCATTTAAGGGAAGCCACGCATATCTATTTCTTCAACGAGAAACGTTAATGTGACGTTTGGGGGTTGGAGTTCTTGGTTGTGACGTTTTTTAGGGGGAAAAGGCGGAAAAAATCGATAGTTTTGCAAATGATTTCTGGAAATAAAAGTGATACGCAGAAACGTAGACTGTTGTTTATAAACAGTGCAAGTATAGCGGCCGAAATATCGTTTTTGCCTACAATCACGCACTCATATAAACCATCGTCATATTCAATTCTGCTGATCCGATTAAGCTACATTAAGCGCACATTAAATATATCTTACTTTTTTTGTTTTGTTGAAGCATTTTACCGCATGCAGTTGATTTCAAAGTTGAGAAATTTACTCGAAAGTCACTTGAAGTTGTTTCTTGTTATTGGCATCATAAACACGTTTGATGCAACCAAACGGAAAAAGGATTCCCAATATATGGATATTGATAATATAAACCAATACTTCAACTTATACTTGAAAACCAATTTTAGATGTCGTTATAAAATCTGAACACGAAAGACCTGCTATAAACCATTTGAGACTGGTTTCTTAAAGTCCCTGTGCCGATCTTTTATTTAGATAAAAAGTAAAACCCTTCATTGATACTAAATATATATTAAAACGTTTTTCGAGGTTCTTGTTTCGTTTTTTTTTTTTTTTTTTTTGAAACGTGCAAATTTGACAATTTCGGGACAATTGTCATTTTTAACCCAACATTATTTCCGTTATAAAGTCCTGGGTAATGACGTAGAAAAAGGTACTTATGTAGCTTCCGGTTCACAACTAACACTTTCAACACAAAATTTTCTTCCACGGTTTTAAACACGACGAAAAATAGATAAATTCAGTTTAACGCAATTTGTCACGTTTTTCATTGTAAAATACGAAGGACTGAGCGAAGAACACCTTCCTATTGCTACATCACAGTTACCAGTGCGCTCGGCCAAAATTTCAATTCCTAACTTCTTTTGATGAAAAAGTATACTTAGGTTCGGAATTTTTCATCGGTTTTTCGAATTCTGAGATTATAGATGACAACAGTTTTCATTTTAAGATTAATAAAAAAAAGCGATATAGGGATAATAGAGTATGGACAGCCTATCAAGTCAGCCTGTGCATTTATTGCGAACCTTTCATTGATTAATATGCATTGGTGAAATAGTACTGTATTTGGGATGGGTAGCATATATATGATATGCGCAATATAAATAATAAAGATTATTATTATCAATATTATTATTATTAGGGGGGTGAGGTCCCCAGAGAGATTGAAGTTTCTCGTGGAACAAATCGATGTGTGTGGCTTCCCTAAATCCGTTTAACATGTTGTGCTTTACTTCTTGATTATACCCCTTGTGTAAAGATCAAATACGGAATATTCAGCTTTCAGGCTGTAACGTATTGCACTTAAAATAAATATCTTATTAGACAGTTTAGTATGTAGTATGGCTGGATATTTTTACGAGTCTTGTAGTATTTTGACGCGAGCCCGAAGGGCGAGTCAAAATACACAGGACGAGTAAAAATATTAAAACAAATGAAAACAAAATTCTGCGACACTCGTGGTAAAACAAGTTTTCTGGAGTACGAATATCACTCAAAATGTGAAATACGGCTGGTTATTTGTACTCGCCCCAGACCGTCTCATGGTCTTATTTGTACGGTTATTCGAGCAGTTGGATAATAAAACATTATTATTGCTATAATAAGTTTCTTTGTGATGGAAGCTAGGGCTGTCTGTGGTTTAAAATCACGTACAGTTAACAAAAAGTATTTTTCGGTCTAGTTTGTCCAGAAAACGTTTTTTTCTTTGTCATTTCGAACGAAAAAAAATAATTAGATTACCGATTTAGCGATCAAAAACAACATTCACAGTTTGAAAAAGTGCTGAAATAGCGAAACTTGATTCCTTCTGTTATGTAGACTTGTTTAAAACCAGAGTAAAAATATTAACATAAATAAAAAATACCAGCAGACACCACTTTAGGCGTTAACTTTGCTTCTTCGTTCTCATTTCCAAATCCCAACTTTTTTCTTTATTAGCCGGCGGAAACTTCGCTCTGATAGCCAGAATAGAACAGCAGTTTCCTTCCGAAGCCCCAGGAATTGCGCAAGCTCGTATTCAGGCTCATTTAGTATTTCTCTTACGTCATCACTACGTCAGCGAAATGAGCCTGGGCAAGAGGTTGGTAAACAAGCAGCTCGTATTCTGTTGCTTGCTTGGAAATTAATTTCCTTAAAGTTATATTTAACTGTATCAGTAAAAATTCATCGTTCGATTTTGTTTTACGACTCCGCGATCGTGAACTAAATCTCTTGCAAAATAAGTGGCCCATGGCCATGTAGAGGGACTTATCTACCCAGTATCTTTAGCGATTGGCTTCCACAAGAGGGTACATTATTCCGTCGCGGGTTAACTCCCAGCAGACACTGGACAGGTACTAATTTGCCTAACTTAGGATGGAAAGCTGAGTGAGAAACTTAAGGCAGAAAATGACAGTGGTTGCACAAATAGTCAAATTTCGGCAAAGCACCAAGGAAGGACTTATGTCTTTTCCCTCCTACCCAAAAAAGATTGTATGGTGAATCTAGAACATTACGAGTACAAACTTGAAAAATTATTGGCTAACACGAACCAAAAATATAGTCCAAATCTCACCAATATTGCATGTAGAACAGTAAATTCGTATTAATACAATACAGTTCAAACTTAGGAGCCTTTGGTTATTATAATAAAGCTGCGGCAAAAAGAATATTTGTTCTTCTCACTGAAGCAGAGACACAGAAATTAAATATAGAGCCACAAAGATAAACACCTATTTCTTTCAAATACAAAGGATGGAAATTTATAGTTTAAAATTCACTTTCAAGTGCCTCCAAGTTAATTGCTATTAGTAGTTTTTAAATGTATTTGTGTCAGTTAATTGGTTTCCATGAAAACAGTACCAACAATCAATATCAAAGTAAAAATTTGATATTTTTTTTTTCAATTTTTAGTAATTTGTGTTTTAGACTGTTTGTTTGCATAAATTTGAAAAAAAAAAAGATTAAAAATACGTTTACCATGGACTGTTTTTCTGGAAAATCATTTCTCTTTCAAAACCTGTAAAATCAAGAGATGCATGTTTCCTCTTAAAAAAAAAAACTAGGCTGAAAACTTGGTAGGCAACACTGAAAACCTGTAGAAAACAACAATAAAAATTGAGCTGCAGAGGGTCATTTATCCCCTCTTGGTGATTCAGCGACTAAGGATTCGTACCATAATTTTTACCGTAAAATTTAAATAGCCAACCAATAACATGACGAAAACAAAAAAAAGTGGTCACCATATTTCTAGAGTGACTCTCATATATCTTCCTATAATTAATATGAATAAAGAGCAATGACTTAATCAAAAACAAAAACTCAAAAATGTCTGTAACTTTTACGAGCATTTTCTTAATTTAACCGATTCTTATGATAAAAATAAAAATCATAACCAAGGTTTCCAGCACCATAATTCAATGTGAATGGTGCTTTTAACACATTCGGACACTCAGCTAGAATTCACATCAAAGACAGCAACTGCAACTCTGGCTGTACTTTTGTAAAAGAAATTTCTAGTCTGATGGTAGTTCAATTGAAGTCCATCTTAAGATGTTTTACGTTTTAGTAGTTAAAGTGTTAAAGAAAATCTTCCAAGCATTTGAGTCGACTATCCTCAAGGGACCAGTTGTTCAAAAGCCGGTTAGCACTAACCCAGGGTTAAATGTTTAATCCACGATTTTGTTTCCAATCTTACAAGGAGAGATTTTAGCTGTAATTTTGTAATCAACCTGATTTTTCCTAGATAAAATCTAAAAAGACTTCATAAATAACCGTTTACCTTTTCTCAAAGACGAAATTCCTGTTGGAATTATTGCGTAACCCAGGGTTATACCTAATCAGCCTTTGAACAACTGGGCCCAGATCATACACAGGACTTTCTGCTTTCCAAAGCCATTGTTCACCAAGACAAATGCTTAATTGGTGTTATTTTGCAATTTCGGAGTAGAAACCAAGCCTTATTTTCATTAGCGGTAAAGTCCCGGCCTGTTCTTCACAGTCATATACTTGTTCTTATAGTGGCAATGTTGCGTTCAGTCTCGCTCACAAAAAAAGCATGCATCATAGGAACTATCCACTGAAACATCATAATAACCATATTCACTTAAAGCCCAGTAGCTGTTTGATTACTGTTGTTTATTCTTAAGAGCAGCTCTCTTGCCAGTAATGGCCTGGAATCCAGACTTGATGCTTGCCACGGAACAGCGAGAGCCACATGTCTCACATTGAAGGAAAAAGAGCCGAGTTTCCTTGTGTAACATAGTATCAGGTGATCGACAAGTATGACATGTGACATATTCCTCTGAAAGGTCCAAAAGTAAAAACGTAGTAAGACTCTATCCACTAATATAAAGTAACATCAAATGAAACGCTTACAGCTGAAATATATCACTAAAACTCTCTATTCTTTTTTAAAAGTAAACAAGAAAAAAAAATAAAATAAAAACTTACATTCATCATCGCTCAACGAGGTCCAACCGAAAGCATAATTTTATACAAATTATATATTTTATATATATAAAAAATTATAGAATCTAATAATGTTCCTGTAAACCACACATTAATTTATAATATTAATTATGTTTTTTGAGACACCATTTGTTTTTGTGAGAACATTTAACATTTTATTAATCATCATTATAATCCTCACTATAATCTTTACTTTTAAGTCCATTTTTCCCATCCAGGATGGGGTTGGAAGTGTGACAATCGCTTTCCACATGCACCAGTTATCCACTCCTAACAAATTCATATTCTCCTTCATCACACACTTCCCCTTTTCAAAGGGCTTTCAATGGCCATCATCCTTCACCTCTCACCTCCCCCACCTATGGCCATCATCCTTCACCTCTCACCTCCTCCACCTAAGGCCATCATCCTTCACTTCTCACCTCCTCCACCTACATAGAATTATATAGAATTTTATAATGGTTCACATTGTGTCGATTTCATCGCAAATTTTGAAGTTTGCATGTTATTTGCGTAACAATAGAACTGAACACGTGAACTTTCAAATTACAGTGAGAAGCTTGTTCGGTTACATTTCGTAGAAAAACGTGAAATTATGATTCTGATTTCAAACTCTACAAAAATACTGAACAGATGACCTCTCGATTACGATTGTTTTAAAAATAACTTGATTTACAGAATGAAATCCTAATACACAACAGTCTAACCAGTGGAAAGTAACATACTGACACAATTATGTCTTGATATTTTTTGGGTAAAGTTTAAAAACTTCACACGACACTTTATCGTCTGCCCTTTTCACATGTCCAAGCCATCTCAACATTCTTAGATACAACTTTTAACAGAAAGCAAGACTGGAGATTTCAGAACTTTGGGGAAATCAGTTTTCAGTACCGTGCACCATATTGATGGGAACTGTCAGATTAAACGACTCTTTGGTTCTTTAAAATTTGATCCTGAGAGCCGTTTTTTTACAAAGGAGACTAATATAAAAAACATTTTAGTAAGGAACTATAATTTATTATATAAGCTGCAGTGTTTTGAAAGGATTTCTACCACCGAGAAATTTGGTATCTGAACACACGTAAAAATACGACATTTTTACATGTGAAATTATAAACCAATCACATTTCAGTAATTTGTGACGTCATTTCTCTCGGGCGCGGGAAAATCACAACGCGCCGGCAGCTTGCAGCTTGTCTTTTATATTTTGAACAAGATACCAGACATTTTTAATATTTGTATTTATTTTTTACTGTACTTTGTAGAGCTCCGAGTTTACACAGAAATATTTTAAACAATGAATTATATTTATCGGGTTCTCGACTATATGGCATGTTTTGGTTTATGGAATGGCTGATTCTTGTTTATATAATAAACAGAATAACAACTCGACCCTATTTACCTCTTGAGGTTTCTTCAATAATAGATACGTGTTGTTGTTCCCTGCAAAATAGCAGAACAACAATTCAATTTACATTTTGAAACAATACGCGTTCGCACGCGTACTATGTACGTGCTCTGCTACACCAATCTTGTTTCCACAGTGAGCGCTAGCCTTTTGAACAACAAGGACAACTTTACGCTCTTCTATCCAGCCCCATCTAAAACAGTTCACAAAACATAATTAGTAATGATAATATTAATATTATAATATCATTATTGCTGCGAGCGAAGCGGGCAGCGAAACTAATCTCAACGTCTCAGTTTGGCCGGGAGAGTCTGGGCTTTTTATATGCCAGCTTCAAAGTGGCGATTTGGATTTCCAGATATTTGTGAACCTGCAGTGTACTCGGATAGCGGCAAACTGTTCGCGTGTCATGTGTCGCTGCCACGTTTTGAGCACAGATTCGAGAGACCGTGGATCGTGTTATAATCGAAGGGGCCTTTCATGTTCTTGAAAGCAGAAATTCACACGGGCGATTTATATGAATTATTTGGTAGATCGAGTCCTTTGGTCTACAATGACACAGAATGGCAAGTTAGCGATAATTTCTTTTATTGTA
>JAOTRI020143699.1:0-10613 GCA_028564885.2 Zoanthus sanctaehelenae
CAACTGTTTTCTATCAGCAGATAGAAAACAGTGAAAGAGCCAATCAAATTCACAGATTCACAATAGAACATAGTAAACTTATACTAATTGAATATAGTAAGAAGCCCTGGGGACGAGGTTATTTTGATCGATCAACGCATTGCCTGTGTACAAATTGAGTTGTGGGATTATAAAAATTGCACATGCAGACCAATTCGTCACCTTCCTGTTACATAATTTAACAGCCACCTGCAAATTGCTGACATTGATCCAAATATCACAATTTGCTATTTAAAATAGTTCTAGCAAAAATTGCCACCTGCTTTAATGCAACCGAAAAATTCATAAAAACATGCGAGTGTTTTCTGAAACAAAGTTATTGTCGTACTCTTCCAGGCTTGGTTGGCGAAAAAGTTCTGAAAACCATAAATCATTCGGTAGGTATAATTTGCCAACTGCTTTCTTTTTGTGAGAAATGAATTTTATTTTAACCCAGTAAAAAAATGTTTCTCTTTTTTTCAATTAGAGAAATTATGCATTCTCCACGACATTTGGCCATTTAAAAATGATCACGAAATAGAATCTTCGAAAATCATATCTGAAAGTGCGGCTTGAAACCTGAAGTTTGTAAAAAGCAATAAAATACAAATTGACCATTTAATAATTTTGTTTAAGGTTATGTAAAAGAAACAAAGAGGGTTATCAGTGGTATTCAACGAAGCAAATATACTAACAAACTACTATATTAAAAAAGGATGTTGTGAAAAAGTGTTTATGTTTAAGATTAAGCTTCAAGCGCGTTTCAAAATGATCATTAGACAGAGACAAACTAGAAAAGTAAAATGTTTTTAAAATCTACTAATACTTGTTTTTCAACGAATGATTCAAGTTGAACGACGAACAGCAACACAGTTTCCACACTGTCCCATGCTCAAGCGACGAGGGTGCTTGAACGGCAAAGAGCAAGAACCTTAAATTATATTATATTGAATACATACAATATCCACGCGTCTGAATATCGACACGATCGGCCATGCACCGACTCCTAGCTGTCGTTTTCAATTACCATTTTGTTTGAAAATGTCAAAATGAAAGAAGAAAATTCCAATTGATAAGCTTAAAAACAAAAAATTTAGTTTTCGTGACCAATGTTACCAACTGAACTACACCCCTTTTTACAAGTAAAATTTACAGTTTATAAAAATCAAGAGTTGCAGAAAATTAAAAATGTTTTAATAACTAATAATATTTAATATTCATATTGCGCTTTTTCATATGGATATGAAAAAAGGGTCTTAGATTGTCCGTAACAACGGCTCACATATCTAAAATATTTAATTTTCACAAATATTTCACAAATTGTTATCACAAATACCAATAACCGTAATTGCCCTCAGTACTAATGATGAAGACAGACCACAACACCGGGATCACTACCCTGCTTTTTTCGACAAATGTGTTTCATTTTAGTCCCTCGATACGGTTCAACGTCCTTATCCGAGAGGACGTGAAAGTCTAACCATTTGCAAGATGTTAGAGCAAAGGTAGCACTTTCTCCTCAATTATTTTAAGACCCTGAGTGGTGGTCCGACCGGGAACCGAACCCTGAGCCTCCTACACGATAGACTGGCACCTTACCAACTATGCTAACCAGGCTCAATCACTCTGACTCTCTTCTCTTTTATCGTCTGGTGCTCCAAGGTAGCACACAAGGCCTCAACTAGGAATCTCCATTTCTGTCGGTTCCAGTTGCCTGTTTGGCCCAATCTGTCGACCCGCAGAAAAATTTCTACAACATAATTTCTCTTTAGCTCTTCCGCCTGCAGAACCGTTTATGTAAGAAACACAACTGACTTGATTCGGATCGAAGTGGCTCCCATACCCGGCTATCTGGCACTCGGTTTTGAAATAAGGGTTAACCTTCTAGGGGGGATAAAGTTTTTCCACGTAAACACCTTGTGCCTTTCTTTCCATTGAGCAATGGCAGCAAAACCCGAAAGACAGTGGCAATATGAAAGCAGTGTTGAATTAGGATTGCTTTAAGATGGGCTTTAAAAGGATTCACTTCGCCCTCTAAAACAATTCTCGCTTTCAGCAGTATCAAAATAATCAGTAATGATAACAATAATAATAATAATAATAACAACAATCACATAAGAATAACATACAAGATTTACATATCATCTAGCGTTTGCGTATTATGAAAAGTTCCAGACGCTTTACAAATAAATGCAGTTTTCAACAGCTGATTGAGGGTCTTATATCATAAGCTGTAGCCAAACTATGCTAAACAGGTAGTGGTTGGTCAAAAGTTCAAAAACACCCCTGCATTTTTTAAAGTATAAAATTAAATATGGTATGAGTTACTTTTAACCAACATTTTGTTTATTAGCAGTAACAGGTCTGAGCAAGACGGTGGCATTTTACAGTTTGGCCCAAATCCGAATGAAAAATGTCTGTGACCCTTTGGACTTTCCAAGAAACGAAAGTACAGTGGTAAGTTTCCGTTCAATTGAAGTATAAAGAAATAAAAAAAATTTAAACGCCTAAAAATATTAAAATTATCGTTATGCACAGCGAAAGTTGTAAAATTTTGGAGTATGAGCGGCTATAGAATTACAAAGGGATAAATCGTTGTAGAACTGAACATAGGTCAAATCACCAAACGGGGGGGACCTCCCCTGGGAAAATTTTTAAGATTTTAGTGTCAAATGAGAGCATTTTAGGCAACTTTTGCACATTTTCTGTACTAATATTAGCTGATATATTGTGGCATTCGTTACTATGAAACATGCAACTTTTAGTATGGATCACATACCAAAGGCCACCAAAGCAGATATGTCACGTAACGTTGTCACAAAGATGAGAGCTGCTGTTTGACTGTTTTCTCACGACAGCAATTGCTAGACTGAACTGTAGCGATGGAACAAGCTGTATTTATTGCGGCTGTGTGATGCAGCACCAAAAAAACATTGACGGAAATACGTATTTCTTTTCTCGCGAGGCTTCCGGGTTTTGCAACACTTTATTTTTGACACATTTACTCACGAAAGGAGGTTATTCGATTCTTTAATGACAAACTTTGGGCGTGAGTTGGGCGTGCGGATAAATGCATTTGTGTTGTTTCATAGCGTCTGATGTCACGAACTCCAAATCAGCTGCACGTGCACAGCATTTATCACAAAGGAAGAGATATCCAGAGCACAGAAATAACACTAAGTTTTACTTGTTTTACGTTTAAAGTTAACATAACCAGTTGACCATAATCTCCACAGGAGTTTAAGTACAACTTGTGCGTGAAATAGCCGGGACAAAAATTAAAATAGCCCAGTAAAGGGCACTGTGTCCCGGCCCTAACAAAAACGCTGCTAGTCATGAAGCTGGATGTTACTAAAACCAAGAATGGGGAATGGGGAATGGTTTTTAAAATACTGTTCAGCGGCGATACAAAAAAATGTCTAAGACTTTCTGTGGAATCCGACTGTCATTGCTGCAATACTCGATGCACGAACCTTCAGGTAAGCTTTAAAAAAAACATTAAAAAAACCCTTTAAAAACCATTAAAAACAATTCCCTATTCCCCATTCCTGGTTTTAGTAACATCCCATGAAGCTCGGGATTCAAATGCAAACTTCAACTCTGGACCATCACGAATATTTGTACATTAATCTGCCATCTGGTTAACCTAAATGGTAAGCGGCAATCTCCTTGCGGAGGCTTGGGTTCAATTCCCGGCCGGACCATCTCACAGGCATTATAAATGACTGCTTTTCCTTTAATTACTAATAATGGTAGACTTTCGCGTCTTCTCCGATAAGAACGTTAAACCGTAGGCCTAGACTTCCGACCGTCTGATCAGGAATCCACACACATTTATTGCAAAGAGTAGGGTTGTAATCCCAAAGTTGTGCGGTCTGCTAGAATAACTGAGAGCATTATCAATGTATAAAATATTTGTGAGAAGTTGTAGCAAATGATAGATCTATAATAAAGTGCGTTTGAAAATATTTACATAATATTATTATAAAACTGGTTCGCTACAAAATTTGACTAATAATTATAATAATAATAATAATAATAATAATAATAATAATGAGGAAAAAATTAAAACTAGCCTATATACGGTTAAAACATGACTTGGCTCCGAAATTAACCTCAACTTTGTTTTCATTATAGGGACATTTTACCCACATCATTTAACCAGTGGTCCCCTTGGGGGTGGGACTGGAGGATGTCTTGGCCACATCGACTGGATATTGCCAAGTTACAAACTGTCCCAGAGAAGAGCAAGAGTGCTAACAGCTCGGACTTCTTTGCTGAAAAGCTTTCCAGATACAGTGGATTTATGGTTACCAGTTTCTATTAAAACCTAATTTTTTGATAATTAGTAGATTTGAATCTATTCAGACAAACTGTTGGTATCAATGGTTGTGTGAAATGTTTTCGTTTGATCCAAAGATTTTGTCCAACAGGAGATAATACTCTGCGAGAATTTGAGAATAGATAGAATAGGGTTGGCAAATCATCTGCCACCCCTCAGTTTTCTGGATTTACTGGTACCACAATTTTTCCAGTTAGTTCCAGTAGGTTACAGTATCCACAATTTCACTCGTTTACTAGAGTGGGATAAATCTGGGCAGCCCTGTTTACGGGGATAATCCAGGATTGAAATTGGGATTGATTGATTTCAATATCAACTAATTTTATTTTTTCGTTATAACTCTTTCTTGTTTTCTTGAAGCTTTCAACTAACAAGTAACACGATCATGGCAATTTGTAATGAAGAAAGTTTTGTGATAATACCACAATTAATTACTCTTCCACAATTTGAATTTAAGTTATGTTGATAACATCCCTTCAAGATACAAGGTTTAAATAATGAATAGTGCCAAAAACTTTATTAATCTAAAACAGAAGCTTAACAGTATCATATAAAATTACTTTTTATAATATTTTTATAACTTGCTATCAACCTCAACAATATATTGCAGAAAAATGCTGGTATTACAATTGGAAAGTAACTTGATTACACAAATAGATTCTTTCTTTAGCAAAAGAGACCTACAAATTGGGGAAACCATCTTTACCACTCTAAGTTGGACAGAGCCCTTCATAGTTACAACACACACACAAATAAACACAGATATAATCCCATAGGGCTCTTTTGCTAAAGAAAGAATCTATTTGTGTAATCAAGTTACTTATCCGAGTAAGTCTAACCATTTGCAGATGTTAGAGCAAAGGCAGCATTTTCTCCTCAATTATTTTAAGACCCTGAGTGGTGGTCCGGCCAGGAATCGAACCCAAGCCCCCCACAAGTTAGACTGGCACCTTACCAACTAGGCTAACCAGTATTAATGGATATATACAGATACTTCTATCTAGACAAAAAGTCTGATAACAAAAATATAAATAAATATCTGATAACTTTCTGTTTACATCTTTTTTGTCATGAAAAATGTTGCTGCAAAACATCTACACTTACAGTATAAAACTAAATTCTTAGGTAAGATACTTTATTCCAATCACATTTGAATTGCCAAGTACTAAGTCTGAATAGGTTTGAAACCTTGTCAATAAAATATTGTATTGTCATTTAATTGTAAATTGTGTAAAAACTGTTTCATGTTGGAACATGTCAGAAATTCAATAAAGTTTAAGAAAAACACCACCATTGCATTTTATCTTTAACATTCAATAAATTAAATTATTCCACTATGAAAATGAAGGATGCAGTTCTCCAGGGAGGAATTTCCATCTGTCTAGTTAACTGCAGCAATAATCCCTTAACTGGTGGCTTGCATTTGCCCTTCCCTGAGCTGATAACAAATATCACTTTTACAATGTAATAAATACATTTAGGCCATCAAGAAGTATGTGAACTCAAGATAATGAACTTGCAAACACTGATTTTTTCCAGCAAACTTGCAATTCCCACCTTCTTTGACATAAAATAACAAAATGCTTTTAAAATATGATAATGAAAAGCTTTTGTCACTAGCCGTGTTACTGTGGAAACACTCATTTAGGTATTTCAAACTCAAAGTGTTCTGCTTTACAACATCGCATTTGCTACTCTACTGAGAATGCTTGCCTGAGAATTCGTTTTTCTTCTTCAACATAACTCTTCTCCCGAGAGGCTTGACCTAAATCACGCTTCCTTTTCTCTTTTTGCTGAAAGTTTTCAACTTTCATCTTCTTGGCATCAGATTTTACTACATAGTTGAAACAACATACAAGGAAAACAATATGAATGATTATAAGTTTTATCTTCGTTGAAACACTGTATGTCCTTGCATATAATTTATAACAAAAACATTCTATTTCTTTTGACTTTACTGTTGAAATAACATGTTTTTGATAGAATGGTGGCCAGTGGTGCTTGGCCCCGGAACACGGTCCATACATGACCTTGGAGCACAGCAACACAGCCAGACTTTATAAGCCAGGAGTTTATTTTGATGAAGGAGGAAAACCATAGCACTCAGGGAAAAACCCTAAGAGTCATATTCAGATCAACAAAATCTCAGCCCACATGTGGAGCCCAGGAGTAGATCGCGGGTCACAGAAGTGGGACGCACAAGTGATGATCACTACACCACTGAGCATAAAATTTCTGTAATTGGAGAGTACTTAATTAAGCACACAGTTTCATCCAGTATATTACTATAGAAGTTAGGGTCTGGGAAAGGGTTAGTCTGTATGCCTCAATACAGACATTTTATCTAAAGGGCTCAATGCTGCTGCAATAAATCTAGGAATAGGTAAGGGTAAAATTTCTGTATTGGGGTCTACTATTGTTTATTCATACAAACTAACATTAACCCAGGATGAGCTGCATGCATAAATAAGTAGGCCCCAATACAGAAATTATCCCTAGATAAGGGCATAAGGCATAATTTCCATATTGGAGCCTACTTATTTATGCATACAGTTTGATATTGTAGAACTATAGTGAGGTTAGGGTCTGGGAAAGGTTTCGTTTGAATGATTAAACGACAGTACGGCCCAATACGAAAACTAAATAAGTTAGATATTACGTTAAAAAATTAAAGAGGATCATTCAACACATCCTATACCGGTCGTTTCGCCAACGAGTCATTTCGCCAACGTCCAGTTCGCCAACGTATGAAGTCGTTTCGCCAACGTCTAATGTCAGTTCGCCAACGCTTATATGCCAGTTCGCCAATGTCCAAAATACTTTGTGAAGTATATCTGAAATGATTTACAAATTACCAAAAGAAATTTGAATTAAAACAAACTGAAAGAAACAATCGTTTTATCGCAATTCATCTACCCGGCTTGAATCAGAATGAAATAAAGTTTGACTACCAATATGAACAAAGTTCCTTAACTTGAATCAGAAACATTAATCTTGATTTTTGTATTGATCGCAGAGTAGAAGAAATTACCAAAACAAGCTTTTTACAGTGCTTGGGTGACGCTTTTCCACGGGCGTCGAGGGAGCGAACTTTCTATGGCGACATTGATTATCTTGTCAGCTCTTATCATCTGAGAAATATTTTTACATCAGTTTATACCTCTTCACAAAGTATTTTGGACGTTGGCGAACTGGCATATGAGCGTTGGCGAACTGACATTAGACGTTGGCGAAACGACTTCATACGTTTGCGAACTGGACGTTGGCGAAACGACTCGTTGGCGAAAAGACCGGTTACCATTAACCTGTGTATTATATGTATAAATATTTTTTTTTAACTAGAAGAAATAAAAACTCAAATGCTCGACTGACCATCAGATGTCTGCAAGTCCAAAACTCGTATATCCGCGGATCGTTTCTGGTGAACGACCATGTGTTTTTGAATGTCTGTTGATTGCTTTTTGTATTTCACTGGAGCTGAAGAAACCACAGCTTCATCGTATTCGTCTTCTGCTGCGGATGCCACTGATACTGGCGCTGGTGGCAAACCATACTCAACTTGGCTTGAAAAGGAAGACTCATAACGTTTGGAGAGTGAATTCCAGTCAATATTTGCATCTAAATCTCTCGCTGTATCGAGAAAAGCTGGTCGACCCACGGTTGCAAAAAGAGTTTGAGGAGATGGAAGTTTTGATGTTGGTGAATGTTCTTTTGCTTTATCCGACTTTGAAATCAATGCAGTGTTAGTTACTTCTTCTAACTCACTTTCTGATTCAGATTCAGAGCTGTCTCCAACTGCGAAAAAGGAAAGCTGCCCTTTACCAGCCTCACTATTGCCTTCTTTTTCTCGGTTTTCATGTTCTTCTTCGTCCGCCATTTTAAAGAATATACACATGAGCCAGCAAATAATGAATGATGTGTCTGCGGTCAATTTCGTTACCAGTCCAATTTCATTCTATCCTTGCTCAAACAAAATGGCTTTTGGTTTTGTTGAAGCTTTGCCTGTCTCTTGTTTTCCATTCTGATTTCAAAAATATTGAATTTAATTTAACTAAACAATATTTAATAGCTATTTGAAACATCTGAGAGATGGGAAAACGGAACTACCGAAAACGACGCGATAGTGAAGGACAGGATGATAACAACGAAGTGAATAGTTACGAGGCTATTGAAGAACGGAAGGAGTTGCAAAAATTTCGTGAAAGACCACGGGGTGTATCTGCTGTCGGGCTTGCTCTTGGAAAGAAGCTTGCTCCAGATGAGGAAGTAGTCAGTGACCCATTTAAACTAAAAACTGGCGGGCTTGTGGATCTCAATGATTTGATTCAGGATAGAAATCGAGACAGAGATGGTGAGAACGAGAAATCAATTGTCCTCGGTGCGAACTTTGCCGCAGAAACCAACCAGAGAGATGAAGATACTCATATGTTAAAGTATATTGAAGATGAAATGGCTAAGAGAAAAGGAAATCAAGACGGGGACCAGAAACTAGGTCAAAAGTAAGCAATACATAAAAAAAATTATTATGACTCCGAAGCAATGGAAGATTCAATTGATTATATAAATACCATCCATTTTATGCTTCCAGAAAATTTTTCCTGCTGGATTTCATAGAACGAGAATGTACAGTGTACAGTAAATTACTACTGATAGTGGTGGGGAAGGGGGTGAGGGGTGTTGCATGGTTGGTGCGGTTGGTAAGATCACTTCCTCTTGACCAAATTACCCCCAATTCAATTCCTTTCTACCTAATCTAACTTAGCTCTTCATCCTTCCAGGGTAGGTAAATGAGTATCAGCAGGACTGTATATAGCAGAGATTAGATGGCCCTACCCAGAAAACTAAACAAGGCAATTATGCAATTCATGTTAAAACAAGAAGGTCTCAGAAGCAACTTTCTGTAAAGGGATGAAAACAAATTATCCTACTAGAAACCCAGTCTATATATGGGAGAGCCCTGTTAACTTGTGCCAAATTTGCCCCTGCAGACAAAAATCATTGGTTTGGCCCTTACCGTCCTCTGCTGGGAGTTAACCTAGATTATATTAGGGTCTCATCCAGGGAAAGTTGAAGACTCTCATATACTTAACACTACAGAAACTGTATAAGTGCTGGCCAGCTCCAGTGGTCATCTGGCTTGTAAAGTATTTAGCTTAACTTTGTGGCAGCTGCAGGGTGTTATAAATATTGCTGTAGATGTTAAGCATTTTCCCAAACTTAGTTGTTATTGTCCTATTTCTGGAAATGATTATATGATTGTGTAATTAATAATTTATAGTTACGTCTAAGAGCCCATACAGAAGGCTATTTAATTGTGAATTTAACCGAAAGGTTTGAATTGGAAAATATGTTTTTAACAAAGTAAAAAGCTTTGAAGAAGTAATGTTTTCTTACCTTGAGTTAGTGTTCTTGAAGTATACCCCAAATCAAAAATTGTTTTAAAATATCTTCAAATTTTAGAAATGCACAGACTAACAGTGAACACATATTTGGGACAAAGAATTTAATCTTTCTGCTCTTTGTAAAAACTTTTTTGATTGGGTGCCCGTGGCTAAACCAACTATTTTATTACAACTACAATAAAGAAAGGTATCTTGCTAATGGCCCCTTCTTCATTGCATTCAGAGGCTGAGTTGCTAAGAAAGCAGCTCATTGAATTCGCACTGAAGGAACTGTGCTTCCATCTAGGCACTCTGCCCCAGAACATGTTCCAGATTGAGATCAACAAATCTCAGCCTTTATTCTCGGATTTCATACCAGGAGAGCCTGAGTACAAGTCCCTTAATTCTCATACGTACAAAATATGATTACTATAAAAAGAAAGACCACATGTGAATAACAAAAATCCAAAGTTTGATGTTGAATGGATGAACACTTACAGTTAACAAAATACAGCTGTTTTAAAATACAAGAATTAAAAATTGTATGGTATCCATACGATTCTTCACATACTGTCCAGTTGCCATACATTTCTCTAGTAATTCTTGTATTTTAAAACAGCTATATATTGTTAACTGTTCATCTGTATAACATCAAACTTTGGGTTTTTGTTATTTATAGTGTGTATGAGAATTAAGGGCTTGTACTCAGAACAGGCTCTCCCAGTATGAAATTCAGCAATGAGAACCCCAGGAGTCAAGCCCAGGTTGTAGAAATGGAAGGCACAACTAGTACCGTATTTCTCGGCGTATAAGTCGAGTTTCTAGGCCCGTAAAATATAGGCGAAAAATTAACCTCGACTTATGCGCCGGTC